>OVAQ01000928.1:0-22910 GCA_900406345.1 Erysimum cheiri | reverse complement strand
CTGTTTCAACTCAAAAACTCCATAAATAAATCTAATCATCATCACTCTTTTTTTGTTCTGCAGCTTGTTGGTTCCATAAAAAGAATCCTATACGCAGCAGATGGAGAAGACGTTGGAGCAGTAGCTGAGGCAACGGAGACACAGACTTTGAGTCCCATTGCTGAAGGATCAGAAGAGAGAAGGAACAGTGTAATAGAGTCACAGAAGAGGAAACTCATAGTAAATCTCGACGTTGATGCTGCAGCGATTACAACACTCTCCCCAAGACAACGCCTTTCTGATGCTTCTGATGTCAAATGCAGTTCATCTCCTCTTTTGACCTGCTGAATCAGTTTGCTACTTTCGAATCTCTTATGAAAATATTCTCTCTCAGAGAATCTACTCTATGTTTGAAATTCCCTACCCCTTCTTATAAACCTATTATTACTCTGTTGAAAATATCATTTGTTGTGATGTTTTGTGATCCTTACAGTCTCACATCTTAATGATGAGTAACAGTGCATAATGTTTTTAAAAAATGATTTTGCAAATTTGTGTGATGGGTGGGAACTGGGAAATCGCAGATTAATTCTGGCATTAGAGCCATAATCGCAGGCTGACCATTCAAATACTTTGGAAAAACTTAGAAAGACAAACGCAAGAATCGGACCTTCGTTTACCCAAAAATAACGATACCTCTGCTTTTTGATAATTTTTTTTTTATAAATTTCTGTTCTTTATACAAGTTGTTTTTTCTTAGACTCCAATTACCAAAAAAAAAACACAACTTAATTTTATTAGAATGAACCTAAAAGCATTGCAGGTATGTATTGTATGTTCTTTTGGGTATATAAACTGTAAATTCCTTTCGATATTATATAATTAATTTTAGTGATTTTACTTGAATAATTTTTGTAAGGAAATGGAAACTGCAAAAAGACAAGAAGATGGATCGAAAGAGGTGGTGAAAACGACGGAGCATCGTTCGTCGGCGGGGAAAGCATCAGAGCAAAGAAATGTAGAAGTGGTTCATCAGTTTCATCCCAAAACTAGTGGCGGTGTTCTTGTTGGAGCCGCTGCCGCCGTTGAATCCACCCTTGAATCTGCTAAAGAAGTCATCTCTCAAAACCTCAAAAAATAAATATAAATCGGTTTTCTAATTTCTATTTTCTAGTACTTCACATTGTAAAAAATATTCTTTTTATTCCTATAATCAGACCCTAATGTTAGCATTCACCGATTCTAAATTCTTTTTAATCTATAACAAATATTTTTCTTGGTTACAAATATCATGAACTAAGCACGTGCCATAATCGTTAATTGGCTATCATCATTAGAACTCATAATCCTCAAGACAATTTGAAATAACGTTATGATAACTAACTATTTCCTGTTTACAAAAAAAAAAATTAAAAATAACAAATATGATGATATAATATAGCTGATAATGTCAAGTCCACTGTTAAACTTCTGAAATAACCAAATGTATGGCTCTTGATCCAGACTGCCATGATATTTAGATTTCCCATGACTATCCTTCTTACTCCCTTTCCTCTTCTGTCATTATCCCATTGTTCCCATTCTTCATCTGACTCTGGTGGTGTATCTGGATATTCTTCTTCTTCCTCTACAACACACTCTTGCTCACTGTCTTCAGCTTCTCTTTGTTCTTCAGAATTTGTGTATGCTTCTATATCTGCTTTTGCTCTCGAACCTTCCTGAATTAGTGTTTAAACCTTTCATCATCACCACCATCTTTAGCATCGAAAACAACATCATCTCCATCATCAACTATCTCATTCAAAGCTACCAAAGTTTCTTCGCTTCCACCAGCCACATTCTCATTCCTCACAACCACATTCTCTTCTCCATCAGCCATATTCTCATTGTCCCCAACATCATCTAATTCAGCCTCATATCCTTCATCAGCAAAAAAACACAACACAAAGTTTACTCATCGATATAAAAATTCAGTAACCATAAATCCAAGTTTTTAACATGAACAATCATAATAACAGAGATATCCCCCATTAATAACAACGATACATAAGTGATATACAAACAAAAATAAAAGCAATGATCGCAACATGTCATCTTTATTTGATTTTGATTATGTGAATCTCAATTCAAGTACCCAATATATTATTTTTATGAATTGGTACCACAAAACCAACGAGAAACAAACATTATTGAAGAAAACAAGTGCTTTCATCAAATCCATGGGTTGACTCGTTATACCCAAAGCTATTGAAGAAAAAAAACGTTCTACTGATAATTTGAATTAGAGGAGAAGAAACTACACTAACCCCATTCCTGAACTGAACAGAGGTTGAATTAACGGCGGCGGCGTGAAAGTGAGGTCGTGAATCACGGCTCCGACGACGGTGAGACGTAGCTTGTGTGGACGGTAGACGAGCCAGAGGATTAAAGCTATGATGCCTAGTAAGAGGAGGATGGTGATGATCGCGCCGTAGATTGCAGATTAAGCGGAGCTGCAATTTTACTCAAAATCACTCTCTCACACAATCATCTTCTACAATTCTGCTTTTTGATTTTGAACCCTAACTCGATTTGAGGGATTTTTTTTTTCTTTTTTTTCTTTTTTTTTAAAAAACTGAGGTTAAAGTTCCGTTGACGGTCGTTACAGTTCCGTCATCTGGTATGACGGTGCAAACAAAATATCTTGTTTGGAGGTTTAGAATGTTAATAAAATTAGTTTTGTGGGTTATATATAGTGTTAGTGAAATTTTTTTGAGGTTTAAAGTGTTATCCGATATCACTTTTGAAGGTTAAAAATGTGATTTTAAAAAACAAAATTCCGACCGTTGGAGACACTATTTTCAGTAATGTCAATATCAATTTCAATAACCAAACCGAAACATCCGGTTTAACAAAAAAAACCAATTACCATTTGAATAAGAACGAACTAATAATCATCAAAAAGACTATACCGAAGTCTTGACTGGTTTATTCAGTAAACCAAAAATAGCTTCTTAAAATCTCATTTCCCAATAAACATTACCACAATTCATATACATGTCAGAAAATATATGTATGTCCGAAATTCTGATAAATGTCCAATGGGCTATTCACAGATGGTGCTTAAAAGCTATAAACATATTTATTGTGTTTGACATGACATGAGACAGTAAATTCAAGTCATGGGATAGTGTTACATACACATATGTCCATCACACTTTTTTCATCTTCAAGGATAAAAACAAGACAAGTACTTGAACCACCCTTTGTCTGGTCTCAAAATCCTTTCCTTTCAAATCAAAAATTACCTCAAAATTGAAGAGATTTATTTTAAAATGAAATTAATTATGGGAAAAAACCAACCACTCTCCTTGTTTCTGCTCAAAAGGTACAACTGAGGTTTTCTTTCACATGTCTTACTAAACTCATCAGAAGAAATCAGATGTTCAGGTTTATCATTTATATCAACCACTCTTCTTTTCACAAATCTTATCCCCCCAAAGTTTAAAGAGGTCCAAGAGATTTCTATCAAACAATTGACATATCTCTGAATTATAAGAGAGAAAGAGAAAGAGATACTTTTTTACATATATTACTGTTACTGATGGGTTATCTATCAGTCAATTTTTAGTCTAAAGCCCTATGTTATTACTGTTTGTTGAGATTTCAAGGACGATATCGTACTTACTTTTGATTTTTCAGTTCTCTCTTTAACACTATACTTGAACATAATCAGCTAACAAAATTGCAAAACAATCAAATCCTCTTAATGTTGAATCAATTGTTGATCTACTGTGAAGATGCAAGGGCATAATGATGATTGGATATTATGATTTAAGAGGCAGAGTTAGCTTAGAGTTATCACAAAATGTTCTGCTTTCAAATTGTAGCCATAGCCGATAGCAAAAAAAGAAACTGAATTTATGTTCTGACACATTTGATCAAAGAAAGGTACTAACGAGGACTACTAAGCACATCGAGGAACATACGGTTTATTGAAGGCAATCTCATTTGCTGCTCCTGCACTCTTCTTCTCTTAAGAAGAGGCTCTGGAGACGATGATGATGATGACAAGGAAGCGGTAGAGACAACCCAAGAGCCATTGGAGTTGTCGTCAAAGTCAAATACATCGCTTGGACTGTCCTGATCGGACCAATCCATCATCCTCTTATTCCTTGGATGGTGCTCCAACAACAGGTCATAGCATTCATTTACTTTCTCCTGTGAAGTCAATGCTGAATCAGATTTTATGATCTTTAACAGTATAATTGGACTAACAACAAAATCTTCCTAAGCACAAACCTGATTAACTTTGAGTAGAGTCACTATTTGAGATTGATATTCAACTTGGTCACATGATTTCAAATCCTTGATGACATAAATCATTATTGCAGTAGCCAAGACAGAAGGGATGTAACTCATAAACCTCGTATCTGCAACCAAGCTTCAGAATTTAGCACCAAGAAATCCAACTAAAACATCAAAAAGGTAAAAGAAATGGAAACCTCACCAGCAACAACGGAGATCAGAAGACGCTCACACTTCCTAAAGAAGTCCAATTGCTGGTGGCATTCAGAGCCGAATCGCCTAATAATGTGATCAAAGAAAGAGATTGGAGTCACAGGGTGCATTCTCCATTGGAGAGTCGATAGAATCAAAAGCTCCATTCTTTGTATAGTCTTAGCTTCAAAGACGTATTTTGCTTCTTCCACCTTAAATCACCAATACACAAGAAAACGTCAATTAAAATCGGCATTTCAGCAAACACTTAAGCCACATTATAAGAGAGAGAAGAAAAGGAACTAACTTGGAGGTCTAAGAGCAATGGAACTTGAATCTCTTCAACTTTAGCAGCTAAAGACAAAGAAGCCACAGCTACAAGCTGAGACATCCATGGCTTATCTGTCTGAAGCTTTATACTTGTCATAAACCTATCGAAGTAGTTCAGAGCAAGAATAGCCGTCAATGAAGAGAAGCCGTAATGAGATTTGACCCTAAAAACCCAATCTAAAGACTCTTTCCTACAAGAAACCCAAAACCCATCTAAGACTTGGTCCCCAAAGCAAGGATTGGTTTCGTTTTCCTTTGAGATTAGAGTCAGTAGCTCATCGTCATCCCATAAAAACATATCCAAAAGAGGTAAAAACTGAAACTTTGCGACACTCTCATCGGGTTTATCGAGAAAATCTAAATCTCCATCAAGATCCTCCTCCTCCACAAACCCGGTTTCTTCTTCACAATAGAGCCCATCAAGCACACAAAACGCGGCGTTTTGTGACGCCTCTTCTTCTTTCTCCAAAGCCATCTTCTTCTTCCGGGAAGAAGAAAGTGTAAATGTCTGTGTTCATTCTGCCATTGAGGCTAGTTTCGTCGACGGATTCTACAGTGAAGAAGAAAGAAAGCAAAGGAACAAGAGACCGGACAATTGACAAGAAAGTGAAGGCTTTTATTTATCATCTCTCTCTCTTTTCTTCTTTTACTAGTATTGTTTTTTACTTATTTTTCTCCTCTTTGTTGTTTTTTTAATATTCGGATGTTTGTTTGGCGCGCGAGTTAATTCATGAATTATAGTCTAATTAACGGATTTATTAGTATCAGCCTGTAAAGTATTTCGTGTCTTAATATCTATCGCGCGTGTATAAACGCTCCTATACCCTGTCCGTACGATGGATTCAAAGATTTATCCTGATCGGATCGTGAATATTACGCTCCTTTGTGTTGCGGATTGAGTGAATCATTCTGGATTTTAATTTGGATTTTTATCATTGATTAGCACTCATCTCATCTGTGATCTAACCATTAGTTTTCTTTTATTTAACTAACATGTTTTTTTTTTTTTTTGAGGAAATTTTGTGAAAAGAACATGTTGTCCGTAAAAAGATAGAGATTTCTAAATATAGATAAAATCTTATGAAGTATTTCAGACAAAAATATTAGTATATATGGTTTTCCTTGGAAATACATAAAGATTCGTAATATGAATCTAATTATTTTATTGTTCGTGGTATTTATTATAGTCACGTCTTTCTTGATAGACATAGCTTTGCAGATTCTCTGTGGTCCAATGTACGCAAATTGAAAGCAAAAAAGAAATAAGATCGTATAATATTTATTTTTTCTATAAATAGTTTGATTTTTTATGTATTCTATAAAGATCTTTTTAAAAGAGAGATTATTTAATTCGAACCTGTCTCGCTTCTTTATATATGCTCAAAGCTCGGATACGAGGCCAAAAAAGGCGATTAGCAATATGGAGTACATTATATTCTGGCCTTTACAATCAAAATTAAATTATCCAAAAAGGATGTTTTAAACTTTAACAACAGCATAAGTGGTCAAAGTAAATTCTTATGAACCTCGTTAAAATACAAATACTTTCGTTTCTAAATGAAAATAAAAATACTATAAATGAAGGAAGTGGAAACAAACGAATAAACAAATCGTTAATATGGTATACAGAGGGAAGAAACATACTATAATACAATATCAGTTTTTATTTTACAATTGACCATCATGCATCATTCATATGATTTAGACTAAAATGTTTGTATTGTTATCAAGACATGTAATTAGTGATCCAGTATTGTCATTACATTATTACAATTCATATTATATTACATATTCCATTTGTTCCTAAAAGATTGATGTTCTACATTTTTCACACATATTAAGACATAATAAAAATTAATTTTTTAATTAGTTTAAAATTATTTTATGAATGGAAAGAGAAAATTTAGACAATTACTTAGATGACATGTGGCAAAAACATAAAGTAAAAAAATTATTTCAGTTTTTTAATACAGAAAATCAATCTTTTAGAAACAAAACTAAAACTTAAAACATCAATTTATTAGGAACAGAGGGAATACTTATTAAAAAGGAAAAAAAAAACAAGATTTTGGATGATATTTGTATTTACTGCAATATCAACAAACACATATAGACTGATATGTAGATAAGTAAATCACGAGAAAGAGAGAGAGAGAAGCGATTGGTAACAAGCGAAGTCTGAATCTGAGAGATTACTACAAAGTTCAATAGCGACTTCACATTTCCACCTTTCACATCTTATTTTTCTCATCTTGTAAATGTCCCCACCTCTCTGCATTTCATTCTTTATCTTTATCCGAATTTCAAACGCTTTGATACAACAGTCTGTGTAAAACAGTCACTATGGGAGGAGATGTCAAAAAGCCAATTTAAACCAAGAGGGAGAGTGAAAAATGCGTAACCTCGAGAACCAGATTTTTTAACATAATTTTTTAAAACTATGTCCTTCCAAAATTGAGCATCCAATCAAAAATTTGACTTATAGTAATTGAAATCGCAGTTGAGAAAAAAAAAAAAAGAGAAGAGTTAAAAATGGGAATAAACCTTCCGACATTATATGAACGTACTCATTATTACATAATCTAACGTCATTAACACCCACCTAAGTTTCAGTACTCAGATCATGATTTATATAAATAAAGATAAATGTTGTGTGGAATTGACATTAGAAAAAAATAAAGATGTGTCAGAATTTATTGAAAAATACCAAACACATGGATTATCAATTGATCGATCATATGATCTGGAGTCAAACATGGAAAGAGTTGTACTGTTTGGTTTAAGCATTATCATTGATTCATTGTGTGTTTCGGTTGGAGAAAAAGGGACAAACCCATTTAAATTTGGCACTTCCTTTTTTAAGTTTTCGTAATAATACTGTCGTAATATTAATGCATAATGTGCCGATATATTAAAGTAACACCAACTTTTGACTTTTCGTCCACAATCATCGTTCAGAGTTTTCAGGATAGTATTATTTTTCTTTATACTTTAACAGATAAATAGTTCACTTGTATTAATGATGATCACATTCTACATCTATATATATGTAATTTTTCACGTTTGATATTTTAATAAAAAATGTACTAATTTTTATTGACCTTTCTTTTTTCAAACTTCTACATGTCGGCCCATCCAACTTAAATATGGGCTTTTTGTCCATAATTGATGTAAAAAAAAACAATATGGGCTTTTCGTCAATATATGGATCCAAACATATCTTCCTAGTATGGGCTTCTAAGTTAAGCACTAAAGCAAGTTGATAATCCGATAATTCTAATTTGATAGAGAAGGCGGTCCAATGAAATATCAGATACTATTATCTTTGATGCTTTTTTTTTGTTCCCTACATTATCTTATTGGGAGACAGGTGCATTGATGTTTCTCAATATATATTATGTCACCCGAATGTTCAAAATATTTAAAATTTCATTAAATATTTGATCATGAAAACATTTAAAAATAAAATAAAAAACCCCGCATATGCGCAGATTCTCATCTGGTGGGTATATAATTTATACTCCTAGCTGTCACAACGTATTTGACAATATTTTCAAAAATTAAGTCTAACAAAGAAAATGAATATAAATATTGAATAGTCATAACATACGAAACAAAAGTCTAGTGTCTTGAGAACCTGAAGTTTGACCGTTGAACACGAGAAGTAATGATGTCGCAGAAGAAGAGCGTGACGAGAGGTTATATAAAAAGCAAACACAAAAGTTAAAAAGTAATCAACGAACACGATTAGCTCAACACTAGTTTTAAATCGGACGGCTAAGGATGAGTAAATAAAGCGCGTGTGAGTGTGAGTTGGGTCGAGCGTGTCGACTACGATGAAGCCACGTGTTTCCTTCTTTGACGGGATGAGCCGTTTGTACTACTTTATAATTCCTCAAACCAAAGACTCAACAAAAAAAAAAAAACAAAAAGGAAATTAAAAAAAAAATTGGAGAGGAAGAAAGGAGGAAACGAAACCTTTCGGTGGTGATGGGCCAAGTGCCGTCGTCTACGGCGGAATCGAACGGACGAGATATAGATTTGAGGTTATGGTCTCCGGTGATTGTTGCTGGAGAAGAATCGATGGATTTGGGAAATGTTGTTTCGGTTATAGATCGAGATTTCACCGGGAATCTGCCGGATGAGTGTTTGGCTCATGTGTTTCAGTTTCTTGGAGCTGGAGATCGGAAGCGATGCTCTCTTGTTTGTAAACGGTGGTTGTTCGTCGACGGTCAGAATCGTCATCGGTTATCTCTAGATGCTAAGGATGAGATCTTCTCTTTCCTCAACTCTATCTTCAATCGATTCGATTCGGTGACGAAGCTTGCTCTCCGATGTGATCGGAAGTCTGTTAGCTTGAGCGATGAAGCTTTGGCTATGATCTCTGTTCGTTGTTTGAATCTGACTCGTGTTAAGCTTCGTAGTTGTCGCGAGATCACGGATCTGGGAATGGATCAGTTTGCTCGGAATTGTAAAAATCTTAAGAAGCTATCAGTTGGATCTTGCAATTTTGGAGCTAAAGGCGTTAACGCGATGCTCGAACATTGTAAGCTTCTCGAGGAATTGTCGGTGAAGCGACTTCGAGGAATCCACGAAGCAGCTGACTTGATTCAGCTGCCTGCTGCTGCTTCGTCTTCTTCGCTCAGGTCGATTTGCTTGAAGGAGCTCGTTAATGGCCAGGTATTTGAACCATTGGTTGCTAATACAAAGACACTGAAAACACTTAAAATCATTCGTTGTTTGGGTGATTGGGATAGAGTTCTTCAAATGATTGGAGATAGTAAAAGTTCTTTAAGTGAAATTCACTTAGAGAGGCTCCAAGTGAGTGACATTGGGCTATCTGCGATATCGAAATGCTCAAAGGTAGAGACATTGCATATAGTGAAAACCCCAGAATGCTCAAACTATGGTCTGATTAATGTAGCTGAGAGATGTAAGCTGCTGAGGAAACTTCATATTGATGGTTGGAGGACTAATAGGATTGGTGATGAAGGTCTAATGTCTGTAGCTAAACACTGCTTAAACTTACAAGAACTTGTGCTGATTGGTGTTAATGCAACACATATGAGTTTAGGAGCCATCGCTTCAAACTGTGAGAAACTCGAAAGATTAGCACTTTGCGGAAGTGGAACCATAGGCGACACAGAGATCACTTGCATCGCTAAGAAATGTGGAGCATTGAGGAAATTCTGTATTAAAGGATGTCCGGTTTCAGATCGAGGGATTGAGGCGCTTGCTGTTGGTTGTCCTAATCTGGTGAAATTGAAGATTAAGAAATGTAAAGCGGTGACTGGAGAGATTGGAGATTGGCTGCGTGAACAAAGGAGGGCACTTGTTGTGAGTATGGATAGTGATGAAACAGAAGCGGTGACTGTGGTGGATGGTGAGGTTGAAACCGTTGTAGAGGAGCAGAGGGCTGGTCAAGCCGGTGGTGGTGTGGCGGAGATTGGATCAGGTAATGGTGGTGGCAACAATGGAGGAAGTAGATTAGCGACGATTAGGTCAAAGTTTGGGTTTCTTGCCGGAAGAAACTTGGTAACTTGCACATTCAGAAGATGGTCTCATAATGATAATGCTAGTAGTTCTACTTGATCAGCTATAACCATAAAAACGGTAATTGTCAAAAATCTACTAAAGTGAAATTTAAGTCTTTGATTTTATTTGTAATCCTCTTTGATTTTCATCTGTGTGTAAGACTTGTCAATTCGAAAAGTCATTCCAAGAAAGAACAATTATTGTATTTTGACTATTGATTTGGTGTACGGGTTGAGTTTCTCTGTTTTGAATCTGAATATTCGTCAGTGATTTGTCTTTNTTTTTTTTTTTTTTTTTTTTTTTTTTTTTTTTGATAAACTTTTTAATGAATTGTCATGTATTTTAATTTGACTTATATATTTACATTTTTAGAAACATCACATGATGAATCTTTTATCCATACTGAACGGTTTCTATTTGTGTTGAGTTAATTTCGTTAGTGGTTAGATTACTGTGTTGAAAATCTATGATTCATTTCATGATAAAAGTATTACATTAGATGAATATGTATTTCTGAAAGAAATAAAGTAATGTAATTTCAAACAAAGGAACATTCGAATTAACAATTAAGACAAAACAGTAATTAAACCCAAAATTATTAAACAAGAGAAAAAAAAAACACACACAAAAAGGCAAAAAAAAAAAACAGAATAAAACCCTAATTCTCAGTTCTCCGTCTTCCCCAACTCTCCTTTCCCCAACTCGCCGCCTCAGAAAACTCACAGAGCCACCGTCCGTCAAAACTCTTAGTAATGGAGCATAAACTAGCTACTGCTGAGAAAAAAGTAAGTCTCTTTCGTTATCATACTTGTACCTATTTCTCAGCTAAAAAATCTCCTTTCTCTTCGAATTCTGACTTTGGTAAATTCAACTTTTATCTTGGGATGAATTCAGATTCTAGTAGACTTGGTGAAGTTAGTGCAGAAACGTGGTTTAGAAGGCGAAAACGGAGGATGGAAGGAGTTTTTGAATGTTTACGACAAAAAATTCGGATCGAGTTTAAGTGATCCTTCGAGGCGTTCCAATGATGTTTTGGTCGCTTTTCTTATGACCTTCAAGAAGAAAGAAGATTTGCAGGTAAATGTTTGATATTTCAACCTTTCTTTGGGTTACTTGCTCTTAGTTCTTACCATGTTTATATATTTGATTCTTGGTTTTTTTACTCTCAGCTAATAGCTAGAGTTATGCAAGCTGGCGCTAATCGTGATCTAATTGAGAAATTCAAACAAGAGTCTCCGGATAAAGAGACTCCTGAGCAGGTGGGGTACATTTTTTGAGGATGTCTAATTATATGTTTTGGTTGTGTTATGCAGTTGATTTTTTTAGTATTTGGTTCATAACTATGTTGTTGCCAGTGCAGAGACTAGTTCGATTGACTATTGCGCATTTCCAGTACCCTACAAGCTATTCGTTCCCTTCCTACGCCAAGGTTTGTGTTTCTATCGAATTTTGTTAGCTGGTTCTCCCTTTTTCTCCTGCATTTGAGATTATCAAGAGCATATTCTGAATTGTAAAACAGGATTGGTTTGTAACTGAGCTTGGAAAGAAGAAGTCAAAGGTGATGAAATCAACCAGAATGCTTGCTATTGATTGTGAGATGGTTACCTGTGAAGATGGGAGCGAAGCTGTAGTTAGAGTTGGCGCAGTAGACCGCGACTTAAAGGTGTGTAGTTTTAGTGCATTCAATCTTATAGATTTTTAGATACTCTGTGATCGGGCACTGTAACCATTATCTAATGTTCATCCATTAGGTGGTTCTTGACAAATTTGTGAAACCGGACAAACCGGTTATTGACTATAAGACGGAGATTACTGGAGTTACTGCTGAGGATCTTGAGAAAGCTACTCTATCTGTTACAGATATTCAAAAAAAGTTGCGGAGGTTTCTTTCTGTGGGGACTATTTTGGTAGGTCATGGTTTGCATAATGACCTTCGAGGTAAGCAAAAGCTCAAAATTTTCTTTATGTGTTTGAGATATTATTAATTTCGACTGTGCTTACGAGTTACTTTGATCACAGTGTTAAGGATAGATCATGCAAGGGTAATAGATACTTCGTTTGTATTTGAGTTTGTCAATGCACCAAAGACTCATAGACCTTCTTTGAATAATCTATGCAAGGCAAGCATTCTAAGCTTTTATTATTCTCTGCTCATAGAGAAATTGAATCCTGAATATGTAGATCATTGATGAATCTTTCTGTGTATTTTTTATTTCTCCAGTCTGTTTTGGGGCAAGAACTGCGAATGGCCGGTGCTGCTCACAATTGCGTTCATGACGCAGCAGCTGCCATGAAACTTGTACTTGCTGTTGTAGAAAAAGGAGTAGACACTTCAATTCGACAAACTGAAGAAGTAAGGCGGATTTTTACAATTCATTCTAAGGTCCAAAATAAATGTGTGTAATATATATTTGTAGTTTTCTGAAACACACACAAAATCCATATTAGATGTTGGAGGCTGAGAAGACAAAACATGAGGCCGGTAAGACGCAGCTCCTCCTTCATAGAATCCCTCACGATGTTCCATCTCAAGAGTTACAAGGAGTTCTGACCGGGGAATTCACACTCAATGTTAAGGTAGTATTATAATTCCAAACATTCGAATCTTTACACTCTTTTTTCTTTCTCTCTTACAAGGATCATGTGTTTGTGATTTGTTTTTGGGCAGCCACCAAAAAAAGCAGGAGGTTTTTATACCGCAGTCGTTGATTTTAATAGTCCAGAAGAAGCCAATCAAGCATTTGAAAATGTTGAAGCAGACGTAGTTAAGGTATTTAATATCATTTCAGGATCTGAAACTATCGTAAGAAAATCGATATAACAAGTTTCTGATGTCTTTTCCTTTCAGGATAAAATGGGTTTGCCACAAAAAATGGTTGGGTTTAAGCTGAGTTCAGGATTAGGAGCTAGTTTATTCGTTCGTAAAATGGTTCAAGATGAATCTTCGGGTGAAACTTCTGCTATAAAGAGAGCTCGAACAGAGGAGGAAAATGTGAGTTCTAAGAGACAGAAGAGAGAAGATGAACCTGAGGAGACCAAAGAAGCAAATGTAAAGCAAAGAGAGGGTGATAAGACAAAGCTCCTCCTTCATAAAATCCCTCTCAATGTCCCATCTCAAGAGTTACAAGGAACTATTACCGGGGATTTCACACTCGAAGTTATGGTAATATAACAAATCCGAACATCCTAATCATTAACTCATTTTTTTATTTTCTCACGAGCATCATGTTTTTGTGATTTGTTTTTGGGCAGCCACCAAAAAGACAAGGACGTTATTATATTGCAGTTGTTAGTTTTAAAAGTCCAGAAGAAGCAAATCAAGCATTTGAAAACGTTAAAGGAGACGTAGTTAAGGTATTTAGAATCATCTATCTCTCTGGTCATTTTAGGATCTGAAACTAATATAATTAATTAGTTATCGACATAACAAGTCTCTGTTGTCTTTTCCTTCAGGAAAAAGGTGGTTTGTCACAAAAATTGGTTGAGTTTACGCTGAGTTCAGGATCAGGAGCTAGTTTATACGTTCGTAAAATGGTTCAAGATGAATCTGAGGAGGCCAAAGAGGCAAATGTAAACCATTCTGAGGATCATTTAAAGGAAATCGAAGAACTGAAGCAAAAACTCGAAGCTAAGGACTTTGTGAACAGCTGCGAAGGTCATTCAAAGGAAATCGAAGAACTGAAGCAGAAACTCAAAGCTCAGGATAAGATTATAGCTAACCTCAAAATGAAACTGGAGAAGAAACACTCAAAGACTCGGTCATGATTTAACAAAAATCAACCATGGCTCAAGTTAGGGAGTTCACTGCATCTGTTTTTTGTTTTCTGAAATTTCTGAGTATTAAAATTTTGGCTAATTTTGAAGATTAAAAGAAGTCGAGATACTATTGTCTTCCAAATTTTGGTTTAGAGCTAATTATCGATTTATGAAGAACTCAAAACATCCCATAGGATTTTGTATTGTAATGAATACGATGAAGCCAATGCACACCAAACAATTTTTTCGCTATTTACGTAGGAAAAAAAAGAATATGAAATGAAACTCATCTATTTATAGTAGCTTCCCTCATCATTTTGTATATCTTTCACGTCTTTTTCAACGAGTTGCTGATTCTTTGACACCATCAAAAGCTTTCGTTTCTTGTTTCCCCTTAGAGCTCTTGCTCCTTGATCCTCTTGGCGTAGAGTTGCGTTTTGCTTCTTTGATCGCCAGTGAGAGCTCTGACGAAGAGTCTGGCCATGGTGTCCGCTTTGATGGCACTGTGATTTCCAAAGGCGACTTTATGGTCCAGCTACATTCATACAAGTTAGAAGATTGCAAGTCATGATGGTATAATGTGATGAGAAATTTGCTTTGCGTCAGAGAGAATGAGTAAAGAATGATAGTTACCTAGGTGGGAATTTGCTATCAGCTCGAGCTTCAACCCGAAGCCACCAAAGCAAGACATGGCGGCCACAGCTTCCAAGCGGCTCCACCATCGAAGGATCCTTGACCAAAGACAATGGACTATCAATGTCCTCACTATCATCCAACAAATGGAGATCTTTAACCCATGCTGGTTTATCATCTACAGATTCCTCCCAGAGCAACCTAGAATTTAACACAAACCCTGACCATTCCATCTTACTAGGCATCACAGCCGCTTTTTCATCGATATAAACTGCAGTCTTCCTGGCATAAGGCTGAGTGTTGAAAATGTGCCAGCCCACTAATTTCTCAGAGGAATCACAACTAGGACCTTGGATTGGCATTGAAGGTTTATCTTTATCCTTCCCTTGTTGGTTCTTCAAGACTGATGATAACTCATCTGCATTACCAGAGTGAGCGAGTATACCAAGAGATAAAGCACCAACCCATTTCACAGTTTGAATCTCATCAAATAGCTCCATACTATGCATATTGCTATCATCAGCAAACATAACAATCCCATCTAACTTCTTCTCTCTCACGATTCTGCTCTTCCAATCAATGAACAAACATTCACACAAGAACAATTTCAAGTCAATAAGAATCAATCAATCATTCAATCAAAACAGCAAACAAAGAAAGTAAATCAAGATTTCACCTCAAGGCGTGAAGTCTCATTTTGGTCTCCAATTTGTGACGATCTTCCCAAGTATTCGGCATTTTCTGATCGAATCCTATGTGAATCGTCTTCAATCCTGATTTTGCGATAAACGAAGCCGTCTCGTTGGTGATTCCACCAGCTTCCACAACGATCCAAACCAAATGGTAAGGAACGAGCATGAGCGAGTGCATAACTCCGGTCAAATGAAGCGCCTGGAAAGTCCGTACATAAGTCGGCGTCACGGCAATCACAGTCTTAGGGGTCCTCACACCGTACAGCGATTTCTGCTCTTTCTGTACTCTCACAAGCAACTGATGCGCTCTCAAGACCTCAATCGGATTCGGGTGAGGCCATGGCCGGATCCGGATCCCGTGTCTTCCAACCACCACTCGAGAGTTCTTCTTCACCGTGCTGTTAGTTGTTGTTTCGAGAGGTTTTAGCCGGAGAAGCTGGCTTACTCCACCGTTTCCGGCGGAGAGAAAAGGCGTTGTGTATAAATTGGTGACAGAAGTCGAAAAGAGGAAGAAGAGGACTAAATGGCTGAAACGAAACCCTAAAATCAAGCTGATCAAGCAGCAGAGACCATGAATGATGAGCCAAAACACAGACGACGGAGATTTGCCATCGAATGACGGATCTAACGACGGCGATGATCTGAAACTGCTTCCTCGACGGTTCCAATAGCTCAACCGAAACACAGGGAGCGTCATCTTCTTCGTTTCTCTCCTTCTTCTCAACGAAAATTAAAAGAGGGAAACCAAAAAAATGTCTGTTAAGATTAATTAATTACTTTGCAATTAAGGTTTAATTAATAGTATTATTATGGTTACCAGCCGTCTGCTGGTACAACGGACATATTTTAAAAGGAGAAATCGAAAAGGAAAAGTAATGTTGGGTTTCTAAATAAGAGTTACACGTGGCGTGATATTAGTGAGAGGTTGAGGTTTATGTCGTGTGGAGTGATGATTAAGGAGTAAAAGCACGTGTAATTAGGGAGCCGTGACGTTAATTAATGATTGGTGCTGGATTACGTCAGCAGTCAACGGAAGAGTAATAGTCGTACGATTTAGGTTACCGTTTTGCCTTTATTTCTAAGCAAAGGCTTAAGTACAACATACTAATAAAACACAAGTTATATTGTAGGGGGAATAAAAAAGCAACTACTATAAAAACGAGTAAACGACAAACCTTCCAACAAATTTTTAAATTAAATTGTACATTGTTATTTTCTCTCTTTTATTTCCCTCTACAACTTATGAAACGTAGTGTGCAGAGATCAATTCTAAATTATAATTTCATAGCAAAACTAACATTATTTAACGTTCAGCAAATGTATTTTTTGTTCCCATGTTAGGGTGAATAGTCTTTTTCTCCCAAGTGGACCAAATTCAAAATGCATATATAAGCTCATCCGTTATCTTAAATGCATGTAGCCCATTAAAGGCCCAAACACTGTTAGGGAAAAAAGACATTTTCTAATAGCAAAAACCCAAAACTTTAAAGCGACTGACTTCAACCCCTAATTTATGGCGGCGGCGATGAGATCGTCTCCCGTCGTCAGCTCATGAAACTAAATCTCTCGAATCTCAGACTTCTACGAACCCGAAAATCGTTCATCTCCCAGACCCGAACAATGACCCAGAATCCGGATCCTATTCCTGACCCTTCGCAGCGTGATGTGCAGATTGAGGAAACGGTCGACTCAGCGCCGGCGAGCTTGGGTTCTCCAAGTCCGGTCTTAAGCATTGACACTAGGGTAGAGCGCGCTTGGGCACACTGGAAAAAACTGGGTAGACCAAAGTATATCGTTGCCCCAATGGTGGATAACTCAGAGCTTCCGTTTCGATTGCTCTGCCAGAAATACGGAGCTCAGGCTGCTTATACGCCGATGTTGCATTCTAGGATTTTCACCGAGACTGAGAAGTATCGAAATCAGGAATTCACCACCTGTAAGGTAACATTAACTGTAGCTTTCGTTTAATTTGATGTTTCTGAGGAATGATTTAGGGTTTTTGATTGGATTCTAAATTTGTAGGAGGATAGGCCACTGTTTGTGCAGTTCTGTGCTAATGATCCTGATACACTCTTGGAAGCTGCAAAGAGAGTCGAACCTTACTGCGATTATGTTGATATCAATTTAGGGTAAGTACTATTCTATCTGTTCACATCTTATGTCTTAAGAGTTCTTCGCTAAAGATGGAGTTTTTATCGCTTCACTGTTTTAGGTTTGCTAACTCTGATAACTAAGATAGAATTCAATGATTTGGTTTCTAGATTCTGGAAATGATGATATGAGTTTAGTGAGCTTTTGTAGTTTAAATTTTGTGATCTTAGGTTTTGAGTAAGAATGTTTGGGGCATTTTGGTATCAGGTGTCCTCAGCGTATAGCAAGGCGAGGAAATTATGGTGCATTCTTGATGGATAACCTTCCTTTGGTGAAATCGCTTGTTGAAAAGTTAGCTCAGAACCTTAATGTTCCTGTCTCCTGTAAAATCCGGATTTTCCCAAACCTTCAAGATACACTCAAATACGCCAAGATGCTAGAAGATGCTGGTTGCTCTTTGCTTGCTGTTCACGGCCGGACAAGAGATGAGAAAGATGGGAAAAAGTTTAGAGCTGATTGGAGCGCCATCAAGGAAGTGAAAAACGCTTTGAGAATCCCTGTTCTGGCGAATGGGAATGTAAGATGCATCGAAGATGTCGATAACTGCATTGAAGAGACGGGTGTTGAAGGTGTTCTTTCCGCTGAGACGCTTCTTGAAAATCCAGCGGTCTTTGCTGGGTATCGAACAGCTGAATGGGCAAGTGAAGAAGAGGGATACGTCGATGGAGGATTAGATCAGGGAGATTTAGTTGTTGAGTATTTAAAGTTGTGTGAGAAGCATCCGGTTCCATGGAAGATGATTCGATCTCACGTTCATAAGATGTTGGGTCCATGGTTTAGGGTTCATCCACAGGTTAGAGAAGAGTTTAATGCTCAAAACATATTGACGTTTGAGTTTCTACACGGTCTTGTGGATCAGCTAAAAGAGCTTGGAGGACGAGTTCCTCTTTACAAGAAGAAGAAAATAGATACTCTGGAGCTACAAGAATCTCCACAAAGGGTTTAGAGAGTTGAATTTATACGTTCTTGATTCATTGGGTTTTATGTTGTATCACTATTCATCAGTGTCCCAATACTCTTAGTGGAACTTTAAAGAAATTATTGTACCTTCAAGAGAGTTTTTAAAAATTTTAATTGATCTGATTGAATTTTCACATGGTTTTAAAGATTAAAAATTATAGCTCGAGAAAAGACTTAAAAGTTTTAAAAAAAAAAAACGATTTTTTATTTTACACAACTCCTCCGCGATTGACGGTGTCAATGACCACCGTTTGTCTGTTGATTTGACTCTTCACAAGATTTGGCTCACGTTTTTACTCAAGACGATGGAGAAGAAACAGAGCGTTTCTTACGACCACGACAGAAGTGCGTGCTGTTTTTATCCATCCTCTCCAACACGTAGTGCGCAAGCATATCATTAGATTCCACAAGATTCTCCCGGCAAAGAAACTCATCGCCGCAAAGTCTCTCGATATCTCTGTAATAATCATGAACGAAAACATGCGTCTTCGGATTCCCGCCGGCGCCTTTTTTGCTCCGAGCAAGAACCGCCGCCGTGAAAATCGACGACATTCTTCCCGGTACATCTCCACCGTCGCCACGTGGTCCATCGACTAAGATCACATCCCAATCAACATCGTATACATGATTTGGCAAATCGTTTAAGCCCAATTTACAATCGGAAAAGAGAAGATTCTGAACGGGACGACACTCGTTCCTCGCCGCTTCTTTAACCGCCGACACAAGCTCACGCGCCTCACGCGCTTTCGTGGTGTACTGAACATCGAAGACATCGATCTCCGGGTGGATTTCTTCGAAGTAGGCTGCGTAGTAACGATTCTCTTCGATGAAAACTGTACGGCCGTTGTGATTTAGCGATTTCCAGAGAAGCGTTTCGTGTGTTAGACCGAAGACTAGGAGATTACACGGCGGAGAGCAGCGGCGGAGGACGTCGGAGATTGATTTCATCTCTCCGTAAGACATGTGGTAGCTGTCGTTAGATCTTGACGCGTAGTGAAGCATTGCATTGATTGCTGTCGTCGGTAATTGAGAGATCGGAGCGGTTGAGACGGCGGAATTGACGGCGGAGGAGACGGTGGCGGAGTTGATTTTAGAAGGGATGATAGAGTCGGTGGTGTAGAGTAGAGTTAGGAGAAAAGCAATTGTGAAGAAAGAGACAAAAGCGAGAAGCCATAGCCGATTTGTGCTCGTTTGTTTTTGAATGTATGGATGAACAAGTATGAGCTTCGTGTTTGTGTTCCCTCCACTTTTCATTTTCTTTCCTCTGTTTTTTTTTTTTTTTGGGTTCTATATTCTGGTCAGAGGAAGAAGACGAAGAGAATGACTCTGTTTTAGAAACAAAGTGTTTTAGTTTTGGGAAGTACTAAAAACTAAAGTATTTGAACTAAAACCTATCAAAGTCTGACGACGACGTCACAATGTGGTAGAAATGTCATATTAATCTATAGTTTTTAATATTCTAGAAGATTAATTCGTTCTGGAATCTTATTAATTATTTCCACCTTTCTTTAAAATTTTGCTTCGTTTGGGAGATTTCTGAAGGCGACATTTCTCTAATACAATTAAGAAAATTACATTTATCTAACACGAACATTACCTAATTCACAAATCATAGTAAATTGGGTAAGCGTCTGGTAAATTTTAACCGATCTTGACGCAGTTGTTAAACTTTGTATCAAAATGTGCAGTTTAAACTGCTGTTGACTTGTTTTCACGGTTAGTGCATCGATTGGTAATTGTTAAAGTGTCATAAAACTACAAGGACGAGTTGGACTAAACATAAAATTAGGACATAAATATGACATGTGTGTGTACTATCAATCAAGTCCTAAATTATCATACGGTTTGTGGTTTGTTGGGAAGAATACAAATTTGGAGAAACTAGGTTATAATAAAACAAAACAACAAATGTTTGTATTGGTTAAAAGTTTAATAGAATAATAATTGATTTGTGTGATAAGAGGTGGTTGTACCGTACATGCATGGAGCTGGTGAAATGAAGAAGAGAGAAGAGAGGTGTCGGCGTTTTGGTTACTGCAAAGTGACACCATAACTAATTACAGACCACAAGTCTTTGTCCCTTCTTCTTCTTATTTGGTTTATTTCCTAAGGAATAATATTTAAAACTATGCATTAAATATTATTATCATATAGTCATATTAAAAAAATAGTGTCTAACATAATTATTCTGTAAGTTGGGAAAAAAAGAAAGAAATAAAAAACCAGAAAAAAAAAGAAGACATTTCATCCAGTCGGTTGGCCACATTGCATATCAAATGCTGTTACTAATTAAGTATCAAATGTTCAAGTCGATTATCCCGTGTCCATCGAATTTGTAGGATCAGACCCAATCATTTTCAGAGCCAGTACAAAAGTAAAATTAAAAGCTAACCGAAAGATTTATGCTACAAGATTCATCTTAAGTTAAAGTGATGATATAATTAACCCAAACAGTTATGTTGGTTAAAATTATAAATCAAAATTCACCTAACGTACTGTTTACTTCTTACAATTTTTTTATATAGTGGGTGGATATCAAGAAACTTGGTTTGAAGTTGATTTCATCTCTAATTTTGAAAAGAAACAAGAAAAAACAAGTTTCACGTGGAGCTCGATTTATTTCAGGTTGGACTTTTGCCATTGCCACGAAAGGACTCCATTACCGAGATCCACCTGATATTGCCCATTTAATAAGGTCTACCTTATTTTGGGCTTTAGTGTGGCCCATACATATTCCAGATTTGATGCTAGACCCTATATTTCTTTTACAAAACATACACTGTATTTTTACATCCGAGGATTAGCTAATTAGATACTGAAATGAAATTATACCTATAAAGAAATGGTGGGCGCTTCTTTTTAGATCTTATTTACAAATGATGAAGTCAAATTCACTTTAGCTTAGTTTTCTCCGTATAGGCACCATACTTTTAACCTTGTTTCAAAAAAGAAACAGTGAATAATTATTGTAATCTTTAAAGTTTTAAACTCAATATTTAAGGAAATGACGCAAATGGAGAGTGGAGATGCTGTTTTTCTTGTCACTAAAGCAGCACGCTTTGTTTATCTTGAATCTTTTATAAAGAAAGTGCAAGAAAAAGTGATCATTCAAAAGATAAAAACATAGAAGAGTGGGAAGATAGAGATTTTTTTTTTGTGATTGGACCCAAAGTCGTACAGTTTGTAGAAATTCTCCATACCTTGTCACAATGTTAATAACTATCACTATTTTTTCCCATAATTTCCATTAACTATATGCCATTTCCAGAAATTAAAACGTCGCTATTTCGTAAAGAAAAAATTCAAGGAAAACAATAGTAAAAAGGATTGACAAAAAAAGGGACCACACCTAATTCGCTACGAGTCTAGTCTTTTCCTACGGACCAATCACTAACGGCTGTAGCCACTCACGGACTCGCTTCAAACCCGTCGCTAAAGGCTCCAGAGTCCAGACGCTGATTCCCACGCGCTTCACTCCTCGCGTGACTCTCAGTCCCCAATGCGGTTCTTGGAAACACAATTTGACCGCATGGGGTAAATAAAACTCTTTTGAAGAAATGCATGATTCTGTTAATTTTTAACGGCGCAGTAACTAACAATTTTTGCTAGATACAAAAAAAATATAAATGCATTAATTTTTGGACTGTATGGCGTCTTTTTCTGCTACCTACACAATACATATAACGTTAGGTATATAATTTGCACCAAAAGTTATATGTTCAACTTATATAAGATAAGATATGATGTCAAAAACAAAAAAAAACTTATACTCCCTATGTTCCTAAAAAATTGATGTTCTAGATTTTTCACACATATTAAGACATAATAATGTTTTAATTTTTTAATTACTTTAAAATTGTTTTATGAGTGGAAAGATAAAATTTAGACAATTACTTATATGACATGTGTCAAAAAAACATAAAGTAAAAAAATTATTTCACCTTTTTAATCTAGAAAATCAATCTTTTAGGAACAAAACTAAAACTCAAAACATCAATTTATTAGGAGTATAACTCAATAACTAATACGATCCTTGTAAATATTTTAATCACCACAAGCACGTGATCTACTTCACAGTCCCAAAATCTCTCATCGTCTCGCCGGACATACAGCTGCTTCCCATTTTTTATTGAACTTGATTTTATTTATTTATCTTCTTTTAATTAGAATAAACGGTACAGAAGCAAAATAATAATACTATGGATTTGAAATTCTAGNTTAGAGCATCCGCAGTGGTGTACTCGATAGGGTGTTGTTCAAATATAAAATTATTAAACTTGAGGAATATGAGGAAAGAGAGTGTTTTTTGAGTAAAAATATGAGTATTTTTAAATATAAAATTAATAAAGTTTGAGAAGTTTTTGTTATGATTGGAGAGAGGGGTTGTTATTTAGA
>OVAQ01000927.1:0-22918 GCA_900406345.1 Erysimum cheiri | reverse complement strand
TTTGGTGGCTCGAGTTCTTAAAGGCAGATATTTTAACTCTAGTAGCTTGCTAAATGCTGGATTAGGTACTCAACCTTCTTTCATTTGGAGATCCATTTTAGAAGGTAGGGATCTTACCAAGAAGGGTGTGTCTGTTCTTATTGGAGATGGTAAGGATACAAATATTTGGACTGATTCTTGGCTGCCAATTCATTCACCTCGACCTCCGCGTTGTATAGATGGTATTAATCCAACAGTTACTCATGTTCATCAACTAATGAGAGATAACTGTAAAGCTTGGGATGTTAGCATTTTGGAATCAGTAATTATACCTGAAGATGTGGCTATTATTCAAAGGATCCGTCTTACCAACTATGATGCTCCTGATCTTTTTGGTTGGCATTATACAGAGTCAGGATGCTATACCGTTAAATCTGGTTATTGGTTATAGACTCATCTTCCAGGTCAAATTCAAGATTTTCTTCCTCCCCCAGGCTCTCTTGAGCTCAAAGCAGCAATTTGGAAGTTAAGAACTGCACCAAAGATCAAGCACTTTTGTTGGCGCATAGTTACTAATACGTTATCTGTGGGAGCTACATTGAAACATCGGCACATAATTTTGGATGCTCAATGCAAAAGATGCTGCGCAGCAGATGAATCTTTAGATCATCTCGTCTTTGTTTGTCCTTTTCTGAAGCAATGTGGAGGGGTTCTAATGTGGCTTTACCGGTTTATTTTGATGCGGCTCTTCCTTTTGAGGATAAATTTCGAGCTTTGTTGGCCTGCCATAGAGATGGAAGCAGGGATTCTTTTAATCGTCAATTGCCTCTTTGGATCATGTGGAGGCTTTGGAAAAGTTGTAACATTTTAGTTCATCAAAGAATAAGTGACCATTGGATCAATGATCTTAATCATGCTTTGCTGGATGCCTCAGAATGGACTGGGGCTCTGCATGGTTCTGTTAATGTGACTAATCTGTTTGCAGGTTCTCAAAACAATTGCAGGTGGACAAGACCTAAATTTCCATTTGTTAAGTGTAATTATGATTGCATGTATAATAACCAAGGTCTGGATACAAGGGCTGCTTGGATACTAAGGATCATGATGGAGTTTTTTTTGGAAGGTGCAAAAAGTATAGGCTCAAAGTGTTCTTCTGTACTTGAAGCAGAACTTCAAGCTTTGTTGATGGCTATGCAATATATGTGGTCAAGAGGTTATAAGCATGCAATTTTTGAAGGTGATAATAAATCTATTCCGAATCTTCTTGAAGGCAAGAGCAAGCATTTTGGTTTGCAAAATTTGATTCGTGAAATCAATTTTTGGAAGATTAAGTTTGAAGCTGTGGTTTTCAATTGAGTTCCTCGACTATGCAATCAAGTATCGCATACTTTAGCTAGGGACTCTTTTCCTCCTAATTGTTTATTTGTTTCTCATCGTTTTGTTCCTCCATATATAATTCGATTTTTCCATGAAGATTTTTGTAATAGCTCTTAATCAATAAATCAGATGTTATAAAGAAAAAACATCACTGGTCAAACAAGAGACCAATGATCAATCGGTTATTATTATACTAGATACATATACTCGCGTTAAATTCAAGGCGCCCCAATTGGTTTCATATATTATAAGATTCCATGACCCAATATTACGAATTAAATATGAAATTCCCAAGAAAAAATAAAGATGAAATTAGTTTATACTATGCTTATAAGGATAAGCAAAATGCAAAAAGAGGAGGCTATGCCATCTGTCAAATGTAGCCGTTGCACCTTCCCCTTTAACTCCTTTTAACTCCTTTTTAAATATACTCTTTTAACATATTTCCTCAAACGCTCCTATTTTGGTTTCTCTGTTCCAAAACATAAAAAAGGAAATCTTGAATCTTTTCTTGATGCGATGGTGAGATTAATCCAAGGAGTAGTCTTGATGTCTTCATCTTCTTCCTCAACCACAAGCAACAACACCGACTCCGATGATTTGCTCAGCCCATCCGGGTCTTCCAAAAGCTTCGTCCTTGGAACTCTCCGTCCGCCAATCACCGGCGCGTACAAACCACTCGCTGTCCTCTCCGCTCACGTTGGCTCTGTATCTTCCTTAGCGCTCTGCGGCGAGTTCTTGCTGAGTGCGTCTCAGGGAAAAGATATCATCGTTTGGCAACAGCCTGATCTCAAGATCTTTGCGAAATTTGGACAAGGCGATGGGTCCGTGAAGGCTCTGGTCAGCGTGGGAAGCAAAGTGTTCACGGCGCATCAAGACAGTAGAATCAGAGTCTGGAAAGTTTCTCGGAGAAGCTCCGAGAACGCTTTCAGGCTTGTCGATACGCTTCCCACGACTAAAGACTATTTGGGGAAGTTCATGAAACAGAGCAATTATGTTCAGACGAGGAGGAACCACAAGCGTCTCTGGATCGAACACGCAGACAGTATTTCGTGCCTTGCGGTTCACGCCGGGATAATCTACTCCGGATCATGGGATAAGACTCTTAAAGTCTGGAGATTGTCGGATCTCAAGTGCCTTGAATCGATCAAGGCTCACGACGACGCAATCAACAGTCTAGTGGCCGGGGATGGCAGAGTATACTCTGCGTCTGCAGACGGGAAGGTCAAGATTTGGGGGAAAGAAAAGAGAAAGCAGATTGATTCTTCTTTGTTATCTTCTTCTTCCTCTTCTTTACATGTTCTGAAGGCTACACTGGAGGGTCGTGCTGAGGTTTCAATGAATTCGGTGGTGGTTTCCGAAGACGGGAAGTGGGTATACGGAGGAGGATCAGATGGGTTTGTGATGGGATGGGAGAAGAGAGAGAAAGGAGGAGACTTTGAGGAATGGAGATTGGGGTTTGAGACGAGAGGACATAAGATGGCGGTTCTGTGTATGTGTGTGGTTGGGGAAATGGTGTGTAGTGGATCGGCTGATAAGAGCATTGGGTTGTGGAGGAGAGAAGCGAGTGGCATACTCTGTAAATCCGGAGTCATACTTGGCCATGAAGGTCCGGTCAAATGCTTGCAGGCTTCGCCTAACAATGTCGGTGCTGGCTTCATGCTTTACAGTGGAGGCCTTGACAAGAGTCTCAGGGTTTGGTGGGTCCCAAAACATGACAACTTAGAAGAGAAGAAACCAAGTTTCAAGACATTGTTGATGCAAAAGGAATGAGTGAAGGATAATAGTATTTTGTGTTTTTTTTGTTGGTGGGATTTCATATACGTTTTGTTTTATATTTGTAATTTGTTATTCATTTTGTAAAGTCAAAAGGGTTTTCCCAAGAAATATATGAATTGAATTCTTATTTTGTTAACATTTGTGTCTACCAACTGTTTTGGTCCTCATGATACAGAAAAGAGTAAAGTCTGATGCTTTGGGGATACCTTTGCTTTGTATTGAAACTGTAGCAATGGGATGATGGCTTCTGCGTTGGATAAAAATAAAATAGTGTTTTGAGCCTCTTTTTGAGCTTTGATCACCGTCCTATTAGCAAAGCAAAATTTTGCAACTTTCTCCATCACCATCGTGCTTTAACCATGTCCAATTAGTGTTTGTATTATTAATCAGACGCACCCATCATAATGGACCAACCCATTGCTTTGAAAGTGAAGCATATATACACCCAACTTTGTTTATTCCAAAATATACTCTTTAAGCAGAATATCTCAGTTTTGAATATAAAAATGAGATGAGGAAGCTTTTAAGGGATGCATTTAGCCAAAACATAAGTGTATTCATGTGTGTATATGGCTTTCTTTCTGTCAATTGGAATAAATGAGGTGAAATGTGATTAAAACATCTTCAAAAAGAAACATCATCATTATCAATCCAGTCCCAAAGGCAAAAACCTTAATAGTTTAATATGAGACATCATCATCAAAAAGGATACTCGTCTATACTCCTACATACGTTGGTTCTGAAAGAGAAATATAAACCCTACCTTTGAACTAATGGAAGGTCAATCCTCCAGCTTAAACTAAGACTTCAAATACAAACGGACATCCCAAAAAACAATGGATCATTTGATTTACTTATCTTAGAAATTGACCTTCCTGTTCTGACAATCATCTCTTCTAGGCCATGAGTTTTTGTAGTTAGAATGGTAGCCATACGAGTCATCTCTTTCCTTATATTGCCTACCCCAACCATCACTCGATCGTTTCACATCCCAATTTCTTTGCTTTGTCTCACTTGCTCTACGTGTTTGCCAACCGCCTGCATTTGCCCCATAATCTCTGAAAGCTGCATTGTCAGGCACAAAGCCAACTTTCCAGGAATTATAACCCTTTGGCTCCCGAAAATCACGACTATATCCCTTACTATGCCACTCCTGGTTTTCCCATCCACCACTGCCCCAAGAATCATTATTCCAACCTTTATCCTCCCATCCCTTACCAGAGCAACCTCTCCAAGTGGTTTCCTTTGTTATCTCCTTTCTACAACTAAGCTGGGCTTCCCAAGGATTATCTTTATACCCTTCAGCTGGGACACTTTCAGAACCTTTTGCCTTTTTGTTTTGGTGCTCTGACTTATCCCATCCATAGTTTCCCTGGCCAGAATTCTCCCAACTGTTATTACCCCTATCTTTTGTTTTCCACTGGATCTCCTCAGTCGTCAAAGCATTAGCTTTCTCGTTTACACAACTAGGCTTGGCTTCCCAAGTACTCGCCCTATCTTTTGGATGATCGGTACTACTCTCTATTAGGTTCCAGCCATTCGATTTCTTCCCCAATTCATTGACTTGGTCACGAGTCTCTTCGATGGGAACTGGATTACAACCACTCCAATTCTTGTCTCTACGCCCACGTTTAAAACCAGTCTCTACCTCATCAGGAGGAGCAAAGTAAGCCCTTTCTAAATCCCTAATCAGTTCCGGGTCAACAAAAGTATCCCAATCTACTTCACTGATGTAAAGATCAGGATCAGGAAGAGAAACATCACAGTGGAAGCCATTAACTTGTGACCAAAACCGTTTTTTCTCATTGTGAAAAGTCTCTTCGCAAGCAGAGTCATTCCAAGTGATAACATTACCATTGTACCAGCTCTTGAAGTCACTAGCTTCAACAACTTTTTGCCATGGCACTGATCCAATCACCTCACAGAATCTCTTTTCCCATACTGGAATCCCATCGTCTTTACCATAACCTTTGACATGAAAAACAAAGTCAAACACTTTTAGGAGATACAGAATAAAGCAGAGTAAGGGTAAAGATTAAGATCAGATGAATGAGAAAAAAAATGAAATAAGAAAGCAGAATACCAGAATAAGAAGAAGAAGAAGAAGAAGAAGAAGGTCTCTCGCTATACCATCGCTCAGGAGATCTGCGACGGTGGAATCTTGGTCGATGATTCCACTTTCCCATCGAGAAATCTGAACCGAACGTGATGGATTTGGTAGAAATTCGGAGGGAAAGAATGGAGAAATGGGAGAATTTAGGGGTCCGCGGGAGAATTTTGGGAGCTGACGACGGAGCGATTCGGAATTTGGAGGAGCAGTCAAGTCGGTTGGTACTTGTGCTGTGTCTATTCAACTTCCCGGTTCTGTAACGGCCCTAAGTTTAGCATTACGCGTGGGCTATAAAAGGGCCCAATAATAAAGGCCTTGTGATCTTTAATAACATGCATAATTGGGCTGCTAAGAATATTGAAATAGCCGTGATTCTTTGACGCATTTTAGGAGCGTGAACCGCACACACCACACTGCAGAAAAGTAATTTCATAAGTAAAATGAGCTATTTCCTCCATACGTATACCACAATTACCCAAATTTCTTTACATCTGAAGTCTGAACAGTCCATTAGTTACCACTGAAATTGAGGACCATTGCGTAGAGATTAAAGTATTTCGGATTTGGTCTTTCTCTCAGGACCAAATTTTAAAAACTTACTAGTCAATGAATTAAACAGAATCAGAGTTTTTTCTTTTTTTCCCAAATCTAATGCTTCTGAATGAGCAACCACAATGCACGTGAGCATAATCATATCACTCATATCCTAGGAATTTGTTTTTCATCAAAAAAAATACAGTATCCTAGGAATTTGCTCGAGAACAACTTCAAAATTCCATGTTTATTAAATAATGCATTGTGGGCATAATCATATCACTCATATCCTAGGAATTTGTTTTTCATCAAAAAAAAATACAGTATCCTAGGAATTTGCTCGAGAACAACTTCAAAATTCCATGTTTATTAAATAATGTTTGGGAAACGATGCACGATGTCTGACGCAACAAAAAATTGGTGTTTTGATTTATGCAATATGCAATTATGCATGTAATATAAGTGGAAAGACAAATTATGGATGCTACATATATAACTCAAACTAAAATAAATAAAGTTTAGAATTAGTTGTTGAATGCAATGGTGTTTCGTCATTCATGTGCTCCACACCAATCAGTATAATGACGTCGCCTTCCACATTCGATTCGCTCTTAATATTTGCTATATTTACTCACACAGATCTTTCTACTCTACTGTTGTACAAGTTGCTATAATTCCAAAAGAAAACAAAACAAAAACAAAGAGAGAAGAGGAGAGAGAAAATGGGCCCAATTTTAAGACAATAAAAGGTAAATGCACGTTCTGCTGCATTCAACCCCTCTCTGACAACATTATTTTTTAACTTTCTCTCACTCTCTACTCTCTCCACTGCTTTCACTCTCCCAGACATCCACCCGCTTCTCACTGACCGTGTTTCTCACGCGCCGATGATTGAGCTCTCTCTTCGTTTCATTTGATTGCAATTGGGTTGGGTACGGATTCGATTTTTAATGAATGGACCAAGTGTGTGCCTCTTTCTTTGAAACCAATACTAATGGTCAAAGATGCTACCATCGAGATTTATTTCATCACCCTCCTCAAATTAATTGCCACTAACACTATCTGTATGGCTCTGAGCGATGACTGCCTTTGTCTGTAAGTAATGGTATAAACTTTTCTGGTCAGTTTTAGAAAATTTATGTCGTTTGCACTAAAACACTCCCAAAAAAAGATATTGTTATGAAACTGGCAAATGTACAAAGTAGGGAGGGATGCGTAAACTAATCTAGTGATTTTTACTAGTGTTGCCTACGTATCCATAATTTGATGTTAAATCCAATAATGTGCGTAAGAACAAAAATTGAATCAAAATAGTATTAAAATCAGAAAATTGTTTCTAGTTGATGGTGGCACAAATTAGTTAGCAATAAAACTAATTTAAGTCATCATGAAGTTGACATTTCACGTATCATCTAATTTATAGATATATAAATATTTAAATTAAAACTGATATTTGGAGCATATATGTGGAGATGTCTCCACAAAACACAACTTCTGAAATATATATCCCCACACCACATGGCCTGTGTGTTGGCTATTGGGATCCCATTATTTTCTTTCTCCTGTTTTGTCTATTTCGTAGTTGTTTTTTTTTCTTTTTTAATTTATTCTTCTTGTTTTATACGGAGTATATTTTAAGTGTTTGTGACTTTGTGTAATTGACAACAAAAGAATCAGCATTAAGTGGAAGCGCGGAAGCTGCATATATAAATTATTTGGGAAATATATATTTGGTTATTGACTTATTGTGTTACTCTTTTTATGATGTTAAATATAGTAACAATTTAATTTTGACAAATCGGTCTCGTGAAATCTACAAATTTTGCGGATGTTCTATAATGGTTAGTGGTTACCTTTCAACTTTTATTTCATAGTTTGCACCGCTTGGTCCGCTAGTTCTATCTATTACGCACACACCGTATATGGTTTGCTTGTTCTACTCTCGCTTACTTCTCTGTCACTATTCGAACCATTCCGAACATAAGAATAGCCAATACTAAAACTGTTACCCTAAATGAGATCAATCATATAACCATGGCAAAACGCTTGAAAATCGTAGTATACATATACATCACATCAGTATTATTAGCCCCAGGAGCATATGGGCTTCACATTCGTTTGATCATAATGGTTGATATATATGATGAATTGACACCTTCTTTCCAACTTTCACATAATAGAAGCGATCCATAGTTGTAAGTAGACCACAAGTTACAAACTATTTTTGTAATGTTGTGTTTTAATTTTTGGCACTCACTCTCTCGGGCGTGCCCCACCACCACACACCACTGCCATTGCTTTTGCTAAATCATTATTATCAAGGGTACACACAATATCACACAATTTGGATATCTATCATAACTTTAAGTCTATACATGCAATATGTCCATAACATTCTTCTTCGTCTTTTTTGTTCCTCAAATCACGGTAATAGCCATGGATGTATCACCTACTCTATTTACACTTTCCACCTCACAAAGTTGCATTTATTAATGAGCGGATATAAAACCTAGAAATCAAAAATTGTAGTTGAAGAAAAATATCACCAAATGTTGATATCTCTGGATTCCCAAGTTGGAGAGGGTAGCAACTATCAAGGACAAGAACACACTGACTTTTCAAACTCAAATTATAATCTCTCTTTCTTTTGTATATCTTTAGAGAGATTACACTTCTTGTCCTATATATATATATCATATCATATTACATCATCTTGTGTGGTCCATCACATTACACATTAAAACTAGAGAAATGGTACAACAATCTTCCTCCTTTCTCTTCTTCTATCTCTTACATCAAATTACCTGCTTTTTTATTTTTTACACCTCTGCATTTTTGGTTATTAAGGGTCTCTATATTATCAGTTTTTTTAACCTCCTCTGTTTCTTTCTTACTTCTCTTCCTGCAACAACACCAACAAGAACAAAAAAAAACTATTAACCTAACAAGACTGATGTTTTTTGTTTCATCACATCACTTAATCTAAACTAGTTTCACCTGTTTATATCCCAACACGACAGGTAGGTCCACCCCTACCGGGTAACATTCCAAGCGCCGGTAACCTATTGAGATTCATGAACGCAATGTTAGATACCATTTACTCGATAGCTAAAAAACATAAAGCGTGGTTGAATCTCAAAACCTCGGGATTTGGCAGTTGAAAGAGTTGAAGGAGTCAGAGAGTGTAGAAGGAGTAGAATTATCATCATTATCAGAAGAAGGCGACCACAAATCCGATCCGTTATTGTCTGCAGAATCAGCAAACAGATGCAAATGATGGGCTGGCGACGCAAATGGACTGTCTGGCAAGCTATCCTCCAACCTGAAACAGTCCACAAAAACACTTGCTAATTCAACCTCACAGCTTCAAATAAACAAACAGTTTCCTTGGAGAAAACTCATATGTATAAGCCTACCTCTCTGGTAGATTCATTGTATCATCATCAGATCCTTCTTTGGAACTTCCCTTCCCTTTCTCTCCTCCTTCATATTCTCTCTTGATCACAGACAATGGACGTGGAGATATAAGTGTTTGGCTGAAAGGATTCGGGGAATGAATGTTGGTTGGGGAATTAAGTTGGAAATGTTTCTTGACGTCAAGAAGCTGCAGATTCATCAGCCTTCTGCTCTGAAGCTCAAGAATCTCTTCTTCAAACTTACTCCTCCACAACACATCTTGGGCATTGTTATAAAACCCTCTCCCTCCTGAACCACAAGCAAATCAGTATGACGAGGAGTAAAGGGTTCTTCAGTAAACCAAAAAAGACAAGAGCTTTTAGTGTTTGTTTACCTAGAACATCCCTAGGGCTGGAATCAAGGCCTGTTGGGGACAATTCTCGCTCTGTTGTTTGGTTAGTTCTACACAGAAGAATAAAAGAGCGTAAACACTAGGATTCAAGGAACAATGAGGCCCAAGTATGAGGGTTAAAACAACTAGTATAGTACCGGTATTTGTCAGGGACTTTGCCTTTCTCCTTGTAAGGCTTAACAAGAACCCTAGAATCACACACAAAGTGAGGGTTCCCTTTGGCGAGAATGCTCTTAACAGTCTCAGGGTACACAAATGTCACAAAACCAAACATCCTCTTTTGCTGATATGGTATCCTCACATCTTGAACTGGTCCAAAAGTACTATACCCACCATAACAACATCTTATGTCACACAAGAACATACATTCAGACCAAAGAGAAGTTGAAACGAGTAGTGTTGCCAATTACCTGAAGTAATTGGACACATCTTCTTCCCTGAACCTACTGTCGGCAGGAAATGTCAGATAGATCTGTCTTGAAGCTGGACAAGCCATAGCTGAGAGATCAATCCTTTCAGGTCTCCATCTCCCAAGCTTCTGCAGTTCATCTCCTATCATCAAAGCAGCAGCTCTGCCCAGAAATTTACACAAGTTAAAAAAAAAAAACACACTTTGAATATAAAAAGAACCAGAAAAAAACAGTTGGAAAAAGGTCAAACCTTTGAGCATCATTTTGCTGCAAGTTTACACCTTTAGGTGAAAAAGAAGGCAGAGAAGAGCGAGTCATGAAGTGGTGAGCGAGTCTTGGAGGAACCGAGTTGGACCTAAGAAGCTCGATTCTGCTTGGAGAGCCAACCAATTCAGCTCCTCCATCACTGTGGACGAATCTGCAGCTAGCTCCGTTTTTGCAGAAGCCTCTAGCGAAATAAGAACAGGGTACAGCTCCAAACCCTAAATCAGAATCACCATAACCCAAACCGTCCAAAACACAGCTACCGCTTCTCGCATGCACAGAGCCCAAAAAATCAGTTCTTGGGTTCACATCATCCATGAGTTCGAAGTCGTTGGTTAAATCCCTAGAAGATCTACCTCCATTAGCGTAAAAGGGCAAAGAAGCTGGATTAAGAGAAGAGCTACGGTTGTTCTTAGGGCTAATCAACTCCTCTTGATGACTCCATGGAGACCTTGAACAGTTCATGAGACCTAACTCTTTCTTGGCCTTCACTATTACAGAGTGAACAAGAGTCTCGGGACCAAAAGCTAGCCTTATCATCTCCTTTTCACCGTGATCTTGGAGAAGGAGAAGACCCATGATCTTTGATGCGTTTTCTGGGTCTAAGCTTTGGATTCTAGAGAGCACAATCCTAGTAGCTTCATAACCATCCATGGCCTCTCTCTCTCTCTCTCTTGAATTAGATTAGAGTAGAGAGAAGAAGGAAGAGTGGTGTTTTTGTAGAGAGTGTTTGTTGTCTTGTGTACAGAGAGGTTGTTGTCGTTAAGAGGTCTCTGGTTTCTTGTGTTGGATTTTAGTTGAAAGGTTTTTACAAAGTTAATTGTTTTTCTTTTTGGGTTTCTTAATTAACTACAATTTTCAAAACCTATCTACTACTAACCTTAACTATAATATTTCATCTCTGATTCCTGCGAAACACCAGTAAATAAACAACAATTTAAAAGGAGAAAATAGTATTAAAATAAAGTTACTGTACTCTGTTCTTTTTTTGTTTTCTTCTCTCTCGCGTGCTTACAACAAGAATAAAGGAAAAAAAATTAACACTTTAAGAAAAAGAGTTGGAGAAAAAAAAGGAAAGGTAAAAACTTTTTTAGGAAAAAAAGAAGAAAGGAAAGTTTTTGCATGCCGAGAATTTTTACAAAATCGTAGCAACTTTTTTTGTTTTAGTAAAACGTTACTAGTTTTCGATTGAGGAAAAGAAAAATAAAAAATTTAACTTTACCTGAAAAAGTCAAAATGATCGACACTTGAATCTCTGTGGAGAACATTATTAGTAGAAGAGTGAATTTTCTGCAGGTGAGACTGACCGTTACTGCTCCTTCCGGGGAATAGATGAAGAAAGATATGTCATCATATTATTATTAGATTTTATATATATCATCAAAATTGCTTGTAATCTCTACAGAGAGAGAGAAAGACACAGAGAGGGAGAGAGAGAGAGAGAAGAAGTACGTACTTAATTGTATGCTCAGTGGATCTGAGTAACAGAGTTATGAGAAGATTTCTTCCGGATTTAGGATCTCTGTGTTTGTGTGGATCAGGAGAAAACTCTCTGGTCTTTCACGAGTGGAAGAAGAATAGAGAGAGAGATTGTATAAAACTGTTTTAAAAGCTTTAAAAAAAAAAGATGGTTGCATTGCACGTTCTCTGACACAACCCATTTTTTTTTTCATTTAGATACTGTCCTCCACGCGCTCTCCGTTGAGTTGTGATAATCACGCGCCGGTGATTGATATGCAGCCCAGCTGTATCGCTGGGGTCTCCACTCTCTCCTACTGTCCCTTTCTCTATTTTTCATCATTATTTTTTGTAGGGACACATTTAAGTATAACTAAGCCTTTTGGTTTAGTTATTAATTTCTTTTTAATTCTTTCTCTTCGACTTGTAATTTCATTTGCTTATTTTAAAGAAACGGCAGCATTTATTGTCATTTAAGAGAAATTGAGTAATTAGGGAAACATATAAAGCATGTCATATCCAAATTGTCACTTGGCCAGCTTAATCTCTGCTTTTATTTTCGTTTTTATTTATTTAATATTTTTGGTGAGACACTTGAAGTAGTTAGTATTGTTGTTGCTGTACTGGCTTAATATTTGATTCAATCATTATTGCATGTTTTATCACATGAAAATTAAATAAAACCTTGTCAGTATTAATCTGTCTTAATTAATCTGTCTTAATTAATCTGTCTTAATTAATCTCATGGCATATGAATCATTGTAAAATGTGTTGACCAATTCCATAGGTTCTCGTTTGAAGCAATGAACTAACATATTTGTTTTGTTATATAAAAATATGTACTATATAAAAATCTTACGCACGTAGTAGGGATTTTCAACATATTCAAACTATTATGTTTTTCTTTATAAAATATTTAACATATGATATTCTTCTATACATGAGAGCCTGAGAGGGGTAGGGATTAAAGATGAAAAGACATGATTGTTTTTTAAATTAATGTAGGGTAAAAAGGAATTATTATTTTTGAAAATTTAAATTTCGAAAGGACCTTTTTGTAAAAGAAGAATGACCCACAAAGGAAAGCAATGATTATAATACTAGTTATTTTAGGGTGTCAAAAGCAGTGGTCTAGTCTAGTCACAGGAGCCGAGGCACCTAACACCTCACTCTATGATTATGTGTTTCAATATTATTATAAACTCTTGCTAAATAATTTACGCCAAAAATCTAACATTTCGGCCTCATCATTGACCCATCCACAAATATGTGATTCTCGTGTAAATTTACATGGGAGAATGATTAATTATGTTTGAAGCAAATTGAATAAAAATTCAATGATTGGGGCAGTCAATTCCACACCAATGGATTTTCATATGCCTCAGAAAAATAAGATGTACACATGTATGATGCATACCTTATCTGTACTGGTTTGGGTTTTCCATACCCACATATATAGAGAATCTGTAAATGGACCCCCAAAGATCTTCAAAGCCCACAGTCATCATCATACATAACAACTACAATCCTCATCTTCCTAAGTTCAAATCAAATCTACATCAATATGTTTTGGTACCCTTAAAATAGACATATTTGGGCATAAGCTACAATCTTTGTGTATATGTTAAATATATTGGAATCCAATCTCTATGCCCTAAATAAACCTGTATATGTATATATACACAATACCACCACAATACGTAAAACCTTAATTAACGTGAGAATGGTGGTGAATGAGGAACAAAGGAGTGAATAGGATCATGAAGTGTTTTGGCTTCCTCGCACTCCACTCTTGCAGCTTCACACATCACATGCCTTGTTGCTACGTTGCATCCATCTGTGTGATTACACAAAATTAATTTTGTGTTAAGGTTAGACCTAGATCATACACCTCAAAAATCTAATAGATATATAGAACTCAATCTCAAAAGCAGTTTGTATAAAATAATGTAATATTTGCTTACGTTTTATTAATTTGAAAACGTGATTTCTCCCAATCTTTTTTATCGTTTACATGCATGTTCACTAAAATTTCACGTTTTATGCTTTCTATGAAAGTAATTTCCGCTATAGATGTTGTACTTGCTAAAAACAGTATCAAATAAATGAAACTAGTTAGCACTTTGTATTGTTCAATAAAATTCGTTAGCTCAAATGTTTATACTATTATGTTGTTCCATTCAATTATTCATTTTGACATGTATTAGTCATTACCATTCTTAGTTTTCTTCGGCTTTCCAAATGCAATATTTTTCATCAACTTATCGTAACAACCAAAATTATCTATTAAACCAAATACAAGTAAGAGACATCACCTTCTTTGAACACAAAACCAGAACCGTTGCATTGCTTCTGAAACGAGAAACCACATAGCTCACCGTCAATTTTTCCCTGCATCTCGACCAAAAGAGTGCGGAGTCTGATGAGTTCGGTTTCCACCATTGCTTGGCTGTGAAGCTTTCTAAGCAAATGCTCATTAAGAGATTGCAACCTCTTCACTTCGTCTTCAAGGTATGCTGTGCGAGCTTTCTTCTTCTCCCTGTACTTCCTCACTGCCTCTCTATTACCACATGACCGTTTCTTGTTGCTGCTATCAGAATGATCATTCTCTTGCTGATCCTGTTGCAATATAAATATTCATACTATCTATAACAATCCATTCAAATATCAACACAACCATATCATATCATAGGGAAGAAAAAGGTAACAAATACAGGAATGATGAGATGAGTATGAGCGTGGAAGCATGTGTGGGAGTGAGAAGCATCCTCTGGGCCTGGAGGGTTACAGCTGTGAGTGTGACTACATCCTCCAGTTGCTCGATCTTGATCTTTATCTTCTTCCTCGTCCATCTTTATTCCTTGTTTCTATCCCCAAAGAAAACACCTGTTCTGTTCAAAATTGGGATATTATTAGGGGTTTTGGTTAAAGGGATGATGGTGTTGAAGAATATGTTCCTGATTAACATAGTGGATGAATACAACAGTAGTCAACTATTACTATTTTTGACATGGCCCAAGGAAGAAATTAAATCTTACAGAGAATCAAAGTTAGAAACTTGTTGGTTGGTTGCCTCTGAAATCCTTGCAAATTCAAAGATCGATAGGAACTTTCGATTTTGAGATATTACAGGGGAAAAAAAAAGTTGAGCAGAGCCGATGATAATTTACTTTGAAATGGTCTTTATGACTAAAAGTTACGATGGAATAAAACATACCGGGAGAGGCATACGCCATTTTACAGTACCTATCTTATTTGCAATTAAATATTCTAACGAATCATATCTAAAAGAAAAGAGAATTGGTTCTTTAATGTCAACTGTCAAAATTGTTTTCGTATAAGTAAAAGAAAGAAGACTTTTCTCATTGGAACCCATCTATGACACGTTTTGATTTTTCTTTAATCGATGTCACGTTTTTTTTGTGTCAGTTTTGTTGATTATCTTCATCTTCTTCTTCCTCCTCGAGATTTGATTTCAAGAAGCAAAATGGTGGGTTTCATAAAGGCATGGGGTTTAGTGATCATCTCGCTGTGTTACACTTTTTCCATTGCCAAATTGGTTCCTAAAGGAATCAAAAGGCTGATTGTGATCATCCCTGTCTTGTTCATTTTCTTCATAGTTCCTTTCTTGATATCTTCCGTACATTTAGGCGGCATCACGGCTTTCTTCATCGCTTGGCTCGCTAATTTCAAGCTCTTTCTCTTTGCATTCGGACGCGGTCCTCTCTCTTCAAACCCTGAACCCTTATCTCTCCCTGTATTCTTAGCTGTCTCTAGCTTGCCCATCAACCAGATTCAGCTGAGCCCTAAACCTCCCAAATCTCACTCTCATGGAGGATCCAGAGAGGGTTCTTTAATTTATACCATAAAGGCGGTTCTTTTGGTTCTTCTCGTCAACGTCTACGAATACAGTACAATACTGCCTGAGAAAGCTTTGTTGACTCTCTACGCGATCCACATCTATTTCATCCTCGAGCTCATCCTAGCAGCAACGGCCGCTCTGGTTCGAGCCATGTCAAATCTTGAGCTCGAGCCACAGTTCAACGAGCCGTACCTCGCCACATCACTTCAAGATTTCTGGGGGAAACGATGGAACATGATGGTCACCGGAATCTTACGCCCAACCGTGTACGAGCCGTTAGTTCAACTGTTCTCCGTCTTAGGCCGGAACTATTCTCGGGTTCCCGCGGTTTTCGGGACATTTGTTGTTTCTGGGATAATGCACGAGCTTATCTTCTTCTACATGGGACGGTTGAGACCGGACTGGAAGGTGATGTGGTTCTTCCTCATAAATGGATTTTGCACAACCGTGGAAATTGCCATTAAGAAAACCGTTAACGGGAGGTGGACATTCCCAACAGCAATCGGTCGGGTTTTGACACTCGGGTTTGTGATGGTGACGGCTTTGTGGCTGTTCTTGCCAGAGTTTGTACGGTGCAACATAATTGAGAGGGCTCTTGATGAGTACGCAGCTATAAGTGCGGTTGCAAACGAGATTAAGAGGAGAATGACCGCTTCTCTTTTATAAACTTGCCATTTTGCAAATCTTGAGTGATCTCTATTGTAATTTTTTTTCCCTATCACTACAATACCGATTTTTCTGCAACTCCATCAATTTCATGGAACACAAATAAAGCAAACTGTGGAAGTTTATGATACTATACATAAAACCTTGCAAACACTATATGAAACTAAAGATGAAAAATCTCTCAAGTAGAGGCAATAGGATGCAAAATGGATCGGCAAGATCGCCTAAGTTACACCATCTTAAAACTATCTAAGGCCGTTAGATTTGTCTACAACTCCTACAGCTAAAGCTTTTCCCACCAAAAATTAACGCACAGGGAGTTGCTTTCTTACTGATCATGGCTCATAAAAGTCCAAGCTTTTGGCGGAAGATCAGTTCCACTTCTCCACGAAGGCTTTCCACATCTGTAGCATAGTCTCTCTTGTCTTCATCAGCCATCGATTCTTCCAGCTGCAGCTTCATTTTCTCTAATGCGCCTTCTAATCCGCAGAACTCTGTGAGAATCTGAGGATTTATGGATTTAAGTTGAAGAAGAGTCTGGATTGCTGTAAGAGCCTGAAACATATTTTCCAAGTAGCATAAGTTAGAAAGCGAAGTGAGCCAAGATTCATAGAGCAAAAGAGCATAAAAAGGGGCAGTTCCACCTTCTCTTGGAGATCAAGATCAAGCTCAGCAATCAAATCGACCACAGATTTTAGGAACAGACGATCATTGAAAATAGGAAGTTCAGCTTTCTCTGTGTTCTGTAGTTGAGACTCGGCCAAATCACCCACTAAGAATACAGCTTTCCGTCTCAGTTTAATATCTAAGCTTCCATTGCTCATAACCTCCTGTAGAATTAAGAAACGTGAATATGTTTTTTCCAATTCAGAGAATTAATGAACAAAACCTGACATGATGTCTCCCTGGTGTGCTCACCTGAAGCATAATGTATCCATGTGATGAATAAAACATGTCCTGACCAGCTATGTTATTCCGTATCAAGGCAGAAACAGCAAAGAGTGCTTTCACAGCTTCTTCAGCAGAGCTGGAGTTTACCATCTTTACAAGTGTTGTCAAAGCCCCAAGTTCAAGAACCTAGTACCAATATCAAAGAAGAAGAAACATCATTTGTTTTAAATGGCTTCTACAAACGGTTCTGCTCTGCAAGTCCAACGAAAACAAACCTGCTCTTGAACAAACGGGTTGTTTTGGCTAGCTTTCCCGAGCACCCACGCAGCTAGTTTCCTTACTTCGGTGTCATCATGATTAAGCTCCCCTGCGACAACTCTAAGCCCTCCCGATTTGCTCAAATCTACGCAAGAGAAGAATGATGAGAAACTCAACGGACAACAACTATTGATCAGACTCATGTGAATTGTAACCAGAAAATACACAACCAAAGGAACAAACTCTCTAGGCAGTAAAAATATATATACGAGATTCAATAGCAAGTTAAAGGTTTCCAATTACCATTTGCATTATCAATAGGTTCAACGAGGACCAAAAGTTCATGCAAAGCACGATGACGATCTTCCAGAGACAATGACGAATTGTTCAAGTCATCTATGGCTATTTGCATCAACTTGGCGTCTGATGGCATTTTCAGTTTCTCCACCAGCTCCTATTCAAGAGTAGTTTCAGATGAGATTCCAGAGAAATAGCAAGCAGAAATTAAAAACCATAGTCACAAAGTCCGCACCTTTAACTCCAGTTGACGCTTCTGTAACTCGTCCAAAGACATCTTCTCTGCATCTTTAGCTGCTTCCTTCAGTGTCGCCGGATCCGAGTGACCTATTGAAGAAATCGTAAGTATAATCAGATCTGGAGGAAAAATAGTAAAGAAGAATAACACTGGGAGTAATAATTTTTACCAATTGCCCAGTGTAACATCCCATCAAGAGAAGAAAATCCACCGTCGATTTGATCTTGCTCTCCGATGACAACACCGGAATCTTCTACCAACTCAGCCTCATCTCTCGCAGTGGACCAGTCCATTCCCCCAGAAGAATTAACTTTCTCAGCGATCGAACAATCCACCAATAAGATCACCACCAATACTAACAAACATCGGAAAGAGTAAATCGTCGTCATCTTCGTCTTCCCGGCGGTGAGACTTCTAATCAGTAAAGAAAGGTTTAAGGTTTTTCCCGTTCGTTGCGACTCAGATTTTTATACGAAACTAACTACTCCTTACAACGTGCCCAGCCAATAATATTATTCCACGTCATCTCATCCACCGTCATCTTCATCACTATATAACATTAAATCCCACGTGGCAGCCTGAATAAATACCATTTAATCGACTAATTTGGATCTAATTTAGAAACGGGGTGTCAATTGATAAAAGTATTACTTATTGGTAGAAAATAGAGTTATAATAAATTAGAGGGGGGACTTTGGAATAATTAAGGAAAAACATATACAATTAGAATCATGACTCCACCACTTCCTTGAGTCTAATCAAATGTGCCTTAATTAAACAAAAATGACTTCTCACGCCATTAAAATTCCCACACCTTTCCCTTTCACTTTCTTCTTCCACCTTCTTCTTCTCTCAACTCGATGGGTTACCTCTCCTGCAAAGCCGGATCCGCCGTCGCAATCGCCGTCTCATCTTCCGCATCAACCTCCGGATCCATCTCCAGCAAAGCTTCTGCTCCCGAGTCTCCTCCTGAAGACCGTCCCAGGCTTCGTCGTTTCCTGCATCGCGACCTTGAATCGGCCACAGGTGGATTCGACATCAACAATCTGCTCGGACGCGGAAGCCACGGAAGCGTCTACAAGGCTGCCATCGGTTCACGTCTCGTGGCGGTCAAGAGGCCTTCGAAATCCAGAGAAATCAGCCGTGAATTCCACAATGAATTCGAGATTCTCTCGAGGATCCGTAGCCCTAGGTTCGTGAATCTTCTAGGTTTTAGCGCCGATAACTCCAAGGATCCTCTTCTGGTTGTTGAATTCATGGGGAATGGAAGTCTATACGACGTGATTCACTCGGATTTACCTTTGAATTCCGGTGCGATTTCGAGCTGGAGTAAGAGGATCAAAATCGCTCTTCAGATTGCAAAAGCCGTACATCTTCTACATTCACAGGAGCCACCGATCATACACAGAGACATCAAATCAGCAAACGTATTGATGGATAAGAATCTCAACGCCAAGTTAGGCGACTTCGGATTAGCGATCAGATGCAATGTGGATGATCAGAAGGTGAAATCGACTCCACCTGCAGGAACAATGGGATACCTAGATCCAGATTACGTAACGGCGGATAGATTAAGCACTAAAACGGATGTGTTCAGCTTTGGGATCTTGTTGTTAGAGATAATCAGTGGAAGAAAAGCAATCGACGTTAGATACTCGCCGTCGTTTATAGTGGATTGGGCGATTCCGATGATAAAAAGAGGCAAAATCGGTGGAATTTATGATCCGAGAATCGGACCTCCGGTGGATGTAAGTGTGAGGAACCATCTGGGATTAGTGGCGGCTAAGTGTGTGAGAACGTGTAGAGAGAAACGGCCGGGAATGGAGGAAGTGGTTGGGTGGCTCACGGGGTTGACTAAGTCGGTTAGGTCACGACGTTGGGATGACTTAGGCATTGGAAACCCGTGTATGATGGTCGAGACGGTGGGTCGACCCGTGGAATGATTTTTTATTTCCTTTTTAATCGAGTGCTTCGCTTTGAAGCCATTTTTTTTTTCCTTGTGGGGCTGGTCTCTTATTATTCATTTAACATATATAATAAGATTTTAAATAAGCATTACTGTAACATCAGAGTTGCATATGGTATGACCGGATCACCTCGTAACAGATAGGTATGTATTTGTTACTGGATGGTGCCAAAGTCATCAATACAGTATCCTTGCGTTAGAAAGCGTATGTGCCCTGGCTCACAGTCGGTTCTAGCTGTGGCATCCTCACTTCGTCCGTAAACAAGGAAATGAGCTCTTTTCAGTCATGTTTCTGTGGTTTGTCCGATGAGAAAAACGTTTTTATTTTTTATTTTTTTTATAGTCAATCCGGTTTTATACCTTTTAAATTCCATTTAGTATTAAAAATCTACTTGTAAGCAATATGACCCATTATAATTGAAGAGTAATGTGATATTCATTTTGATTCCTCAAAATTTCCACCATTTAAAGTGATTATTTTGTTATACAAGTACTTGGTTAGATCAGAGAGGGACGCCCTCAGCCAGACGAGAATGACCATGTCTCGATTTGGCCTCAATGTACCTAGACCACCTCCATTGGTGATTTTTTAAGAGGATGTGTAATTGTGTGTCTTTAAAAATAACAAAATAAGACACTCATATTTTTTTTAGTGTGTCTTCTTTTTTTTTTTTTCAACAGTGTGTCTTCTTGTAGACACTAAAACTCTTTCTTTTAGACACTCATATTAAAATATAATAAAATTAATAATAAAAAATGTTTAAGACATCCATATTGGGTATAACTGATAATGATGCTCTCCAGGTTAGATTTGAGCTTTGATTTAACCACAAAAGATAAAGTCTTTATCTGATTCAATAGAACAAGATTACTTTGCCTGGAAATACAAGTAGTTTTTTTTTTTTTTTGCCAAACGAGTATCGCTGTCTGATTTTGTTTTATCTTAACACAAATTAAAGAGGTTCAAGAAGCGATACATGCTAACACAACGAAATTACCGTACGCGTGGGAATGTTGCAGTGAAGTATTGCATTCTAATTGGAACACAGATGATCATGAACTCTATATGGTTCCTATTCTTCACGAACTGATGGGTGAAGGTGTTCGAGTCGTGGTGTACAGTGGAGACTTGGACATGGCGGTTCCGTTTATATCCACACTGGCCGTGCTGAAGAAAATGAATCTAACAGTTGTAAAGGAATGGCGTGCGTGGTTTACCGGAGGACAGGTGGGAGGGTACACAGAGGATTACAAAGGCAACTTGACGTTTGTAACTGTGAAAGGAGCAGGTCATTTTGTGCCTTTAGACCAACCTATACATGCTCTTACTCTCTTTACTAGCTTTATCCGTAACACTCCTCTCCCTCAAACACCTTGATTAATTTGTAACTTATGTCACCATATAAACTGAAGAAGACACTTTGGTCCAGTGGTTCAATAGATGAATATGATGTGTTTTGTGATTAAAGCTAAGTCAATATTCTGCGCAAACAGCCATAATGAATGACCTTAAGTTCTAAATGCACATACATATGCCTGGGTGTTGAGATTGACTCCTTCGCAGAGACATGAAAACTCCATTCTCTGATCATGAGAACATATCAAACTCACGAGATAAAAAGTATTGAGGATAATATCCTCAATAAAAAGGCTTGAACTTGGAAGTCTGGAACAATGTTTGAAATCCCAAACTAAGAAAGAATCATACCTTCGACATGCTCTTGAGAGGATATCATTAACATTCCTCTGTGTAGATGAGAAGTAGTCCATCAGTCTTAACTCTTAACACTTATTACACGTAGGAATCTCCTTCTCCTTCAATTTCAATAAACATTTGGAAATTTAATGGCTGGTGAAAAGTAGAGAAAGATTTTGATTGCATGATTGGATTTGATATGCTAATTGCAAAGGCTTTTGGTTGATTGGTAGGTTATGCAAACCAAAGTTTTATATAAGCTTCTCGCGAGAGAGGTTGTCAATATTATGAGGTCATTAAGATAAATCAATTCGATTTCGTTATAGTAATGATTTAGAGGAAGAAGACGTCCAACTTCTGAAATTTGATAACAGAGAAGGTGCGTTTCTTTTCAATGCAGTAGTTTACTTGGGCTTTCTCTTATTCCCTAAGCCCAATAAACAATAATAATGACAGTTTGTAGTTTGTACCTAACTATCAGATACTATAGTTGTACGTAACTAATAACCTCTTTTAGTTAATACTGTAGTAATTGTTATCCTTTGTCTACGTAGACATCGTTTAATTATGGGATTTATAGTTAAGTAGTTACAAAGGCTATGTGATTAAGATAGTTATCAAAAACCAAAATTATATCTATAAAATGCTACCATTTATTTTCCAAACCTTTCATCTCTTTTTCTTTTCAAATACTTTTCATAATTCTCAAGGGATTCTGAGATAATAAGGATGGGAAAACGAAAAGATTGGTCCGTGACCGCTTGTGTTTTCCTATTCTTGTCTTTGGCATCACAACTCCATTGTACGAGCCAAACACATTTGCAACGGTCGAAGCGAGGAGCTGGTTCGTCAAGTGACACGAGCCACTTCAATGTGCTTCGTCGTGTGCTTTCACCAAAAGAGAAAGATCTAATCAAGAAGCTCCCCAGACAACCTTCCGTCAATTTTAGACAATACGGCGGTTATGTGGCCGTAAACGAAACAGCAGGTCGATTTTTGTACTATTATTTTGTGGAAGCCATCAAATCTAATACATCAACGCCTCTTGTGATATGGTTCAACGGAGGTACATATAGATAATAAATATTTTATCTATGAATTAAACTTTTTTTTATTGAAACTATTTATAATTAGACTTCTAAAAATTTGAAAGATAAGTCTTCTACATTTTACTTTTTGAAGATGTATATTGTCCCTAAAATAATTAAGAAATAAACGAGTGCAAATTATTTTTTCTTAAATACAGGACCCGGCTGCTCATCTCTAGGAGGAGGGGCGTTTAGGGAGCTTGGACCCTTCCGCGTACACAGTGACGGCAAAACGCT
>OVAQ01000926.1:0-22944 GCA_900406345.1 Erysimum cheiri | reverse complement strand
GTTGAAGCTTGAGCTTGCTGAACCTGAGGAGCCTGAAGCAACCAAACAGAGATGGAGGGTAAAGTAGATGGCGGTTGAGCCATAACCCTTGAAGCAAATGCCCTCCAAATAGCTGTTGAAAAAGAACATTCAAAGAAGAGATGATCATGAGTTTCCAATCCGTTTGAGCACAATACACAAGCTGTCGGGACACTCAATCCCCAGGTGCGCAATCTGTCTCGTGTAGGAAGTCTTCCACGCATAGCTAGCCATGTAATAAACGAGAATCTTGGAACTGCTTCCTTAAACCACACTATCTTGTGCCATGGTACTATTGGAGAATGATCCCTTAGCTGCTCCCAAGTTTCCTTAGAAGAGAATGAGTGTTCAAAAGAACCTGAAAGTCGGCGCCAAAGATAAATATCTTGACCATTTTCATCACTTGGAGGGGTGATATTCGTTAAGGAGATCATTAGCTGCTGCTGTTCCTCTGATCTTGCACCCGGCATCTGCCACTCTCCATCTTTAGCTGCCTCTGAAACAGTGCCTTCCTCTCTTATCCTTAGTTGCCTAGGCCCGTTGTTCCCAATATAACTCAGCAACGGCCCTAGATCCATCCAGTTATCAAACCAAAAGGAAGCTGTCTGACCATTCTTCACCTCGCATCTCATGAATTCAATAATATAGTGCTTGAGGCGAATCAGTTTTCTGATCATACCTGATAATCTCGGCGTGTCGTCGAGAGTCCAGTAGTTGTTTCTTTTAAAGATATTACTTTTTAACCATGCAACCCAAAGAGACCCAGCATTGGCAAATATGTTCCATATTAGTTTCAATTGAAATACCACAGCAAAGTCTTCAAGATGGCGAATACCAAGTCCTCCTTCCTCCTTAGGCTTACAAATATCATTCCAAGCAACTCTAGCCCCTGAGGCATTACTGACTTTGTTTTTCCATAGAAAAGCTGCGCAGAGAGAATCCACTTTGGTGTAAAAGCTCTTCGGGAGATTAAAAACAGAACTCCAAAAGTTTACCATGCCATATATCACTGAGGAGATAAGCCTTATCTTTCCAGCAAAAGAGAGGAACCTTACTGTCCATGAATGCAACTTATTGGTGATCCTTTCAATAAATGGTTGTAATGTGGCCAGAGATATCCTTTTAGGGTTGAGAGGAAGTCCCAAATACCTAGTAGGAAAGGTTCCAGGCTTTATACCTTGCAAGTCACTAAGAACTGTAATTTGGATATCTGAGTAGCCACCAAAGAATAATTCAGACTTTGCTGGGTTGACATCCAGCCCACAAACACTCTTGAAATACCTCATCACCTCTGAAATTCCTGTCAAAGAGTGCCTGGATCCATCTGAAAAGATTAGCAAGTCATCAGCAAATAACAGATGAGTGACTCTCGGATTTTCACATGTCGGATGCAAACGGAACTGTTCTTGATCAACCGCTTTGTTTAACAAATTTGAAAGTACTTCCATCACCATAATAAACAAATACGGAGAGATCGGATCCCCCTGGCGTAGACCTTTCTGACCCGGAAAAAAACCTGCCAATTCACCATTTACTGAAATGGAGAACCTTGGGGAGGAGATGCATTCTTTGATCCAAGCACAAAACAGTGGGGGAAAGTTTTGAGCTGCGAGGATCTTCAATACAAAGTCCCAGCAGACTGTATCAAAAGCTTTACGAATATCCAGTTTGAGCATACAACTTTTGCGACAGCTGGCTTTTTGATAATCTCGTATTAGTTCAGAAGCAAGAAGAACATTTTCACCCAAGCTCCTCCCCTTCAAGAAGGCTGCTTGATTCGGGCTGATGCACTCTTGCAGTATCGGTTTCAGTCTGAGGGCAATTATCTTCGAGATGACTTTATAAATGAGATTACAACAACTGATGGGCCTAAAGTCTCCCAACTTGCACGCTTCTGATTGCTTAGGTATAAGAGCAATTGCTGTTGTGTTTAGATCCCTTAACAACCTGCCATTCACAAAAAACTCTTTGACAGCCTTAGTAACATCATTCCCTACAGTTTCCCAAGATGCTTGAAAGAATTCCACAGAGAAACCATCTGGACCAGGGCTTTTGTTAAGGGGCATAGCAAAGACTGCATCCTTTACTTCCTGATCCGTAACTGTTCTCTGAAGCGCATCACATTGTTGTTCAGTGCATCTAAATGGGAGCAAATCCTGTAAAGTGGAGAGAGAAACTGGAGAGATAGGCAATGTTGTGCATCCAATTATGCCTTGAAAGTAATCTGCCGCATGTGCCTTGATCTCCGATGAAGAAACTATTTTCTTGTCATCTGCATCTCTTAAATAATGGATATGATTCCTTGCAGATCTCTGAGTTGCAGATTTGTGGAAGAAGGAGGTATTCATATCTCCTAAATGCATCCATTTAACTCTTGATTTCTGTCTAAAGAACTTCTCCTCAGCAGATAGCAAAAAATGCCAGCGAGCTCTAGCCTCATGCTCCTCTCTGATTTTTTCCTCATGTGGATGCGTAAGGACCTCCATTTGCAAACTAGCAACTCTTGCTGCCTGTTCTTTGACTCTTTCTGATATTCCACTGAAATGGCGTTTATTCAAATTTCTGAGCACGGGTTTTATCAGCTTTAGAGAACGAGCTAACTTATATTGGTAAGTCCCCTGAATGTCCTGAGGCTTCCAATTTTGATTCAAGCTATCCTTATACTCGGGATGATCAACAACATGATGAAAGAATTTAAAAGGCTTGCATACACGGCGCTGAACAGAAGGTAACTGCACTAAACAAGATGCATGATCCGACTGAAGTGGTTCCAAGAAGTCCGCATAAGAGTCTGGAAATGCATCAGCCCATGGTTGGTTAATAAAAGCATGATCAATCTTCTTAGCTGTGAAATCAACCTCTCTATTATTCCACCAAGTAAAGGGGAGGCCATTTGCTTGAGCTTCAAATAACTCTGATTCTTGAAGCGCCAAACTGAACTCATCTATACCAGTTGTGTCAACAGACTGTGAGAGATGTCCTGAGTGATGAGAAAGACGCAATATCTGATTGAAATCTCCCACTACTGCCCAAGGATGCTGCTGAACTGGACTGTTGTTATTTAACCAAGCTAACTCCTCCCATAACGATTTTCTCTCCTCAGGCAAATTAAATCCGTAGACAAAAGTTACTGTTAAAGTAATTCCCAGCGCCTGAATAAATATACCACATGTGACTTGTTGAGCAAAAGCTTTGAAAACCACCAATGAAACAGAAGGGTCCCAAACAACTATCACTCTGGCTGTGCTATGATAATCAAAATTACCCAAAAAATTCCATCCTTCAGGAATTGCTCTTGCTATTCTTCCTGTATTAGTTGGATGGATATGCGTCTCGACAAACGCTCCAAAAAGTGGCTTATGGATATTAATCCATTCTTTAGTTAGAGCCTGTCGTCGATTACTATTGAGGCCTCTTATATTCCACACAAAAAACATCGTAGTCGATGATTAGTTAGATAGCTTAGCCTTGCGACCACTCTTGCGTCGCTTGACTAAGATAAAAGGTGCTTCTACCTCAGCAGAAGAAACTGATTCACTTACAGAAACTTTTCTTGAGATTTCTGGTTCCGAATTCTCAGGTCCTTGTTCTTCAACTATTGTCGCATCTGGTTCCTTACTTACAGTGGATTCTGCCAAATCTGCCTCTGAAACCTCTTTAGCAACTGAACCCTCTGAAATTAACCCCTCCACAATCAAATGCGCTTGTTCTCTGCCTTGGTCCTTGTCCTCCGCAGCTCCATCAGCCATATCAACCACAGTTTCCTTTACAGTAGAAGATTCAGGAATTTCCTGTTTTTGGTCAGGAGCTAGCCCTCTTGGCCCTTCCTTTACTCTCCATTCTGCCAAAGCACCATTAAGCATTAAACAATCCTTCTGATTGGGCCTTGGTTTAGGAACCAGAGAGCGACCTTGGCGAGAACGTCTGTTTCGCCGAGACCTGCTACGGGAACGAGTATTCAATCTTCTGCCCGATTGGGATACCTGGATCTTGTGCTTACAGTGAATTCCCTCATGACCATAAGCATTGCATTCAATACATCGAGGAGGAAGCCATGGGTAAGAGACAGATATTTCAGTTTCCCTCCCAGAGGTAAATCCCAAAATAACTTTAGCCGGCAACGCTTTGGTGAGATCAACACGAATCAGCACCTTAGCAACCTCAAAAGTCTCCTTTCTCTCTGTTTCAGGTGCCAAGTCAACTGGTTTCCCAACCGCTGTAGCTATCCTACTTAAATTTACCTTGTCGAAGAGGTAATAGGGAACTCCGCGAAATTCAGTTGTAATCATAGCTGAGGTAATTGGAGGAGATTCTGGAGAGAATTCCGGCGACCAAGGAGCTACAAACATTGGGAAACCTGCAATATTCCATACATGTCTACCAAGCAGCAATGCTCTTGTTCGAGGGTTTGTTACTCGCAAGAGGAATACACCAGGCCCTATGTTGTGTACAAAGATCCGAGGTCCTGAGCGAGCCCAAAGCGCATTGACTACTCCAATTACTCTACCCATCTCAGGGTAATTCCCATGAAATTGAGCGAAGATGAAGTCTTTAAACTCCTCCTTTGCTCCTTCAATACTCTCATCTGGTATAAGCACAAACGGAGCACCAGAGACGTGTTCGGTTGGCGTTCCTACTTCCTCAAGTTGTTCCTTGAGTAAACTGGTCCACTTCTTATCCAAAGCAGGCATTGCCTTTTCTGGCAGCAGTGTTGTTCCAGGTGCAGTCGTATCAGCCACATCAACCCTTGGAGAAACAGGGCCGGAGGCGACGGCCTCGACGGCAACAAGAGGGGTTCCAGGAGGTGATGGTACTGAAATTCCTGAAGAAGAATTCATTAAAACTCGCGGCACAGTTGGAGAGCTCAGATCTGCCACTGCCGTGTCGGAGAGAAGGTTTGGAGAGCTCGGCTCTGCCACTGCCGTGTCGGAGAGCATGTTTGGAGAACTCAAATCAGCTGTAGAAGCCTGAGAAGCGACTACGGAGGAGTCGCCAGATCCAGTCTGCTCTTTCTTCGTCGCTAGAGACGCAACAGACGAGAAACGAGCAAATTGGGATGTTCCAGGAACTGGGGGATTAGGTCGTGAACCGCCTTTCTTCTTCTTTCTCTTAGCCATCGGAATTTCTCGTCACCGGCGTGAGGCCGGCGAACGGCGGCAATTAGGGTTAAGAGTTCTAATCGCCTGATTTGTCGCCTCAAGTTGGTAACTTCGTAGATAACACTTTTATAATATCTTGAGCAAGTGAATTCAGTTCTACGGAAGCAGAGAGAGGAAACAAGACCTATCATCATAACACAAACCTATAAATAACTGAGCACTAAGTTCCATTCCATCTTCAATTAAAACAGCAACAGAAAAGTAAAGAAGTAAACACTCACGATCAGGCGCGGAGCACTGGTTGATCCTGCAGATGCCCTCTTCTCCTTCAAAACTGCTGCCCTTTTCTGCTCTCGGACCTGCATTGCAGCTCATGAAGGATTTAACAGAGAGAGAGAGAGCTTCATAACGAGATTAAACAAGGAAAATTCACCATCTTGTCACGCTGCTGACGAGCATCTTTAGCACCCTTCAATTTTTTACTCTTTGGTTTCCCAATCCGGCCACTATCTGATTCAATAAACGTGGGTGATTCAGTATTGAAGATTGACAAAGTAGAAACCTAAAAACAGAGGCTTTAGGGAAACCTGAGGTTCTGTGGAGATTGACACAAGTCTTAGAGGCAAATCTTGTCTTGTGAGGCTTGTTAACTTGAATTCGAGAGCGTCCCATGGCTTCCTACAGAAGAAGCAAAAAGGCTTGCCCTCTGAACCTGAGGATCAATGACGGAGAGACAAGAGAGTTTGGCGGACTTATCACTGACTGCACGAAAGAGAAGACGACGGCTTTAAACCCTTATTATATACCTCGGTTTAGTAAAACCGAACGGAATTGACCCCCCGAACCGAAAATAACCGAAACCTCAAATTAATTTATCCGTTCGGTTCTCCTTACCCTTCAATCTCAGTCCCCAAAACCGAATGTTTCGGTTTAATCGGGTCGGTTGTTTCGGTTATTGCCGAAATCCCAGAAGAATTTGCACATACATACATACGATCTTGAGGATTTTCAAAACTACCCCTGGAAACTAATTTATTCGATAAAGTTGACCTTTTCTTTGTTTTATTTCACTACAGACCCAACCCTAATTCGTTTCATTCTCTCGTTTCTTCCCCACAATTCTCAACCTAACCCTAGCCTTCCCAATTTCCTCATCTTCAAGATCCGCTTTTGTATTTTGGTAAATCAATTCTCTCCCTCACCTCTAATTCCGCAACTGGGCAATGTTTTCTTTTCTTTCTCAATCCGCAAATTCCAAAATCTTCATCGTCTGTTTTCTCCAGTTCAAACAAAATTTGTGTTTTTTTTTTTTTTTTTGGGTGTTTATGAATTGTTGTAAGGATTTGTGGGATTCAACTGTTTCCTTTGTGTTCTTTTGCTCTTTCGTTCTATTAAAGTTTTATCCTTTGTGGATAGTGCAGACTCAATTTGGTGGTTTCTGATTCCTATTCAAAGACTGGAACTTTAACCCTTTTAGTAAATGTCTCTTTGTGATTAAAACTTCTCTACTAGAAAGGAGAGATTTTTGATGATTTTTTTGGGTCAAACAATGTATAAGTTTGGATTAATTTTGAGTGTGTTGCAGGCCAGTGTGCTAAGCATTTGTGTTGATTGATTTGTTACAGTCTGTCTAGTCACATTTGGCTTTTGCTGTGATTTACTATTCTATTGTGTGCTCTTTGAAGCATTATCAAGTCTCAGTTGAGTTCAAATTGATTGTAAATTCTTAAGGATATATGACGTTTACTACGATGAACATTGTTGTCCTATCCTGGTTTGCTTGACTGACTTAATTTACCAGCCTACGGTTCTAGTTTAGGCGTAGGACTTAAGGCAATATAGTTTGCTTATGTATCTGATGTAACTTTTTTCTTCTGTTTTGAGTTCCTCAGGTTTCTGTGGGTATGGGAAAAGGTAAGCTTATATTGATTTGTCAATCTGGTGGCAAATTTGTGACTGATGATGATGGGACAATGACGTATACTGGGGGAGAAGCAGAGGCGATAGATATCAATCATGAAACTACGTTTGATGATTTTAAGCTAAAACTGGCAAAACTCTTGAACTTGGACTATAACTCTTTGTCCCTTAAGTATTTTCTCCCTGGAAATAGAAGAACCCTTATCACCATGAAACAAGAGAAGGACATGAAAAGGATGTATGATTTTCATCTGAGCTCAGTCACAGCAGAAGTTTTTATTACAGGACAATATGGCTTCCAGTCTGAAGCAGTTTTGTCACCGGGAACCAGGTATGCCCTCTTATTTAACCATGTTTCATGCAGGAAATTGTTCTCTTTATATCAATTTTGCAGCTTTCTCTTTTAGTTTAATCTAAAGATGTATGAGTTTTGCATTATTTAAGAGATAAAGTTTGTTATGTGATAATGTATTATCCCCCTAGATTGAGAGCCGAATAATTTTTTAGCGATTGCCGGGTTGCTCACGTTTCTGAAATGCTTGAGAAATTTTATTGCACATAACAAACGTTTTTCAACTGTTTGTTTTCTTTAGACAATTTGGTTTACTACAAAACTCATATATACCATTAACAGGAGAACATTTTCAGTGTTCTTGATTTTTTGATGCCTACAAAAAACCAAAATGTTCATTTTAATGACATCCTCCTATAGATCATTTAGGTGCTCTGTAATAACGGCAGTCGTTGATCACTATTTTGGTAATCTAGTCTTTTTTCTTATCACTTTTGATCCAGAATGGAGGAGAATTAGACATTCTGCTCTACAGAAATAAAGATCTTAAATATCTGTAGCAATATTTCGTTCTGCAGGGCTTCTGATCATGGTTGCTTAATCTAATATATGTATTTAATAGCAGGTCAAATTATATAGCAGTCGAAACAGAGACCACACAGATGGCGTATGGGAATGTAGCCAATGTACCCATCCAAGTTGTCACAGGAACTCTTGAAGAAAACAACCCCGCTGATGTTAATTTGAAATCTCGAAAGGTCACCCCCAGAACTACCTCTGAATCCAGTGGCCTTGTTGACATTCCGGTTACAATATCCACCAATCCGGTGGTATCAGCCAAATCGACCTCAAAAAAGATCAAGAGGAAGGGGAAGAAGAGTCTTGTTTCTAATATCTCAAAACTGACTCCCAAAAGTTTGAAACAATCATTCGTAGATAGTAATCCTGGTATCAAAAGCTCCCCGCCAATGTCTCTGAGTGTTGAGTGTGGTGTGACTACCAGTTCTCCTAGAAGTGTTAGTAAACGAAGATGTGTGATGGAAGAACCCAGCATTTTGGTTCAGGATGAAAATGTCACGGATACAAGGAGAAGGTCCTTAAGAAATAGAGGAGAAATTCGTAAGCCTGTAATAGAAACTGATGATGATGAATATGTCTTTAGTGAAGAAGATGATGCTGACGACGTTGATGCTGACGATGTTAATGATGACGATGTTGATGATGACAAGGATTATGTGCAGGATATGGAGACATATTACCCTGAAACTGAGGATCTTGATTCCGGACGCGAGATGAATTATTCTATCTCTGATGCTAACGATGGTTCTGTAGAAAGCTTGGTCGCCTCATGGAAACGTTGTATTACTGGTGTGGGTCAGGGATTTGAAAGTGTCGTTGAATTTCGTGATGCGCTGCAGAAATATGCGGTTGCTTGTCGTTTTGGGTACAGATTAAGGAAGAATGAATCAAATCGTGCATGTGGTGTTTGTTTAGTTGGAGGTTGTCCTTGGAAGATTTATGCCTCATGGGTACCATCTGAAAGTGTGTTTAGGATTAAAAAATTTAATAGAAGGCATACGTGCGGGGGAGAATCTTGGAAATCTGCTCATCCCAAGAAGAACTGGGTGGTGAGTATCATCAAGGAGAGGTTGCAGGAGAACCCGAATCAGAAGACTAAGAACATTGCTGATTCGATTTTCCAAGATTTTGGTATTGAGCTCAGTTATTGCACTATAAGAAGAGGCATTGATGAAGCTAAAGGAGGACTTCATACATCATTCAAAGAAGCATATAAGCATTTGCCTCATTTTGTGAATAAGGTAGTGGAGACAAACCCTGGAAGTATGGTTGATCTGGTGGTTGCTGAGGACAGAAGATTTCAGCGGCTATTTATGTCTTTCCAATCTTGTATACATGGCTTTCAAACTGGTTGCCGGCCGCTTCTTTTCCTGGATGCCATTCCATTTAAGTCTAGGTATCATGAGATATTGTTAACAGCTTCTGCCTTGGATGGAGATGATGGCGTGCTTCCCGTGGCATTAGCCCTTGTGGATGTGGAAACCGATGAAACTTGGCGTTGGTTTCTGGAACAATTGAAGGTAGCTGTGCCTAGCTTACGGGCTCTTACCTTTGTCTCTGACCGAGAGAAAGGACTAGCGAGTTCTGTGTTGGAGATTTTTGAGAATGCCCATCATGGTTATTCCATACATTACTTGATGGAGGATTTTATGAGAAGCCTGAAAGGTCCGTTTCTTGGAGATGGGAAGCCATCCTTATCGTACTATTTACTTGCTGCAGCACGCGCTGATCGACTTGATGGGTTTAAGGTTTACACCGAGCAAATAAGACGAGTATCTCCTAGAGCTTATGATTGGGTAATGCAGATTGAATCAAAGCACTGGGCCAGTTCATTGTTTGAAGGTGAACCATACAGCCATATTACGTCAGATGTGGGAGAGATCTACTCGAAGTGGATTGAAGAAATTCAAGAAACTTCCATCGTTCAGAAGCTCGTGGCATTTGTAAATAAAATTGTGGAGTTGGTAAACAGTAGCCAGGTGAAGTCAAAACAGTGGTTCAGCCAACTTGTGCCATCTAAGGAGGAAAGTCTAGTGGAAGAATGCAAGAAAGCAAGCACGCTAAAAGTTTTCTTTTGTTCAGACACGCTTTTTGAGGTTCATGATGGGTCTGTTCAACTCGTGGACATCAGTAACCAAACCTGCAGCTGTTTCGGATGGAAGCCCACAGGCCTCCCGTGCCAGCACGCGATTGCTGTCTTAAACACAAAAGGAAGAAATCTATATGACTATTGCTCAAGTTTCTTTACAGTTGAGAGTTACCGTTCAACGTATTCAGAAGCTCTAGGAGCAGTTGTGATTGACTTAGCTTTGGTGGAGAATGAAGGCAGCAGCAAGGAAGAGGATGAACAAGTACTTCCTCCTCTGTTTTCCCGAGTTCAGGGAGTGGAGAAAAGAATCAAAGACCGGAAAAGAGGACGATCTGTATGCTGTACAAAGTGTGGAGGAGTAGGACATAACAAGGCTACTTGCAAGGATGATTGATCATCGACAGTGTTGACCTGCTTCTGCTCATAAACTTTTGTACAGAGGTTTGTATTGTTCTTCATAGATTTTGTTGGAACTGCATGACCATCCGGTGAGTATGGCTCTCTCTCTCTCTCTCTCTCTCTTAGACTCTTAGTGTATAAATTAATAAACTCAGAAAGTATTGTGCTTTGTGGTTAAGAATTGCTTTGGATACAATACCATTTTTCTGGTCTTTCTAACATTTGTTTGACTGCGGCAAAATTTTATTTCATCTCTGATTTATTAACAAAATCTTCAAACCAAGTATATCAAGTCCAACTATATGACAATCAATTTCAATGTCCAATCATGAAACATGGAATTTGAAGCGGTCCACGAATTCGAATACAATGCTCAACTTACACAAAAAAAAAAAGAAAAAAGGGAGAGAATTAGCACTTAAATGGCTTCTTATAACTTATGTTTTGTTTTGATACATCGTCTCCTATGACTTTTAGTCTCCTCCGTACATAAAAGAAGTCATAGGCACACCCTATCTCGTACTAAATTGAACAGCGGAATAATCTACATAAGATCCAACAAACCCAAACCATACAAGAGTCAGCTTGGAGAATTAACAGCTGATTTGACGTAGACAATGCATGTTGGATCAGATCAGATGTTTGAAACTCCATAAAGAGTTTCATGTAACTTCAAACAAACCTCCATATAAAAAACACAATGTGAACATATGTTTGGTGAAAGAGATTCATGTATACAAACCTCCACATAAAAAAACAAAAAACAATGTGGACATCTATTTGGTTGACTTCCCAATTCTCTACCGCAGTTTTAAAACACGCATTACTGACTAAACACACATCAAAATCATCTCTTTTAGTTTGATGGGTTCCAAGAACAACTAATCACTCGTTATGATGCGGGACATGCCAGCTCTATACTTCAGCTTGTAGACACATCTACTACATACACATTAACATATTACAAGAGCAAATCGTCATCACTTTTTCCGAGTGTTTTTTGCTTACTAATTCCTTCATGCATGATATATATTGGACTAGTTCGAAGCAGCTTAACACCAATATACGGAATACATTATACACAAATCGAAAATCTCGGACGTAGATCATTAATAATGAAACACATAATTTCCTTCATACGTGAAAGTTATCAAAGAATCGATAATATTTCAAATGGCGGAAAACGAAAAGTAGCATCGTATCATAAGCATATCTTCACGTACACACTTTAATAGAAAGTATGAGGCAGACTTAGTGAATCAATTGGCAATCCAGTCAGCCACAACACTCTTGATATAATGCTTCTTAAGCTTTCTCCGTCGAATGTTCTTTCCCCTGCGAATGGTTTCCACTTAGCTATATATGCATCTATGCAGTTACTAAGGTTTACTAAAGTGAGAATTAGCAAACTTACCAGTACTGGTTGTGTAACACAAATTCATCCGTTGCTACTTTCTTCCCATCATCATTGCGGTTCCAGTGGTATATCGCATGTGTTCGGTTCTTTATTTCCAGAGTCGAGTGGCCGTAGCTAGCTTCTCGAAATGCAGAATAATCTGGCTGTGGTTCCCTAAACCTGAAACAAAAAGGGAACATTTTCTCATCACCTAATAACAAAAAGACTACACATAAGCATGCATATGAGAGCCATTATTATCACTCTCATCAGCTACGAAGATGTTCAGCGGCTCAACTCTTAGCTATAAGTCTACTGCATCAGCCTAGGACTGAATGTAGCAGACTAGAGCTGTTGTGAGTTTTGTTAGGTCTCGGTTTTTAAGGATCTCTCGGCAGATTGATCTCGGGTGTGGTTGAGCATTTGGTTGAGAGAGAGCCTCTCATTAATCAAGTCACTCTGGTTTTTACATACTGCAGTCTCATAGCTATGTTCTGATCATATTCCAAGGTTCACTCTTTTTACGTTCGAGCAATCATATTGAATTTGTTCATGCCACTCACCTTGCAGCCAGACCTTCTTGATTTCCTCCATCTCCAACTGTGATATAAACCGGAGCTGACTTATCTGGAACTGGGAAACGATCTCCGCTTGACACATTATACCGCACATTTGATATTCGGTACTGAGATAAAAAAAACAGCAAAGAGTTTACTTAACCCAACGAAGCATATAGTAATAAACTATATGGGGAGTTTATGGTACTAAGAATGTACCGATCTCTCGTAGGCATGAACATGGCCAGCAAAGATTACATCAACTTTGTGTTGGACAAACCACTCCTCGAAAGCTGCTCGCATGCTTTCACCCTCCATGAAGTGTGCTTCATTACTGTTGTAAATTGGGACGTGCATCAGAACAATTAGCCAAGGAGTTTTCTCTCTGTCAACGCTTTTTAACTCTTCACTAAGCCAGTGCCATTGCGGAGTATACTTCACTGCACAACACCCGGAAAGAGTCATGCTTAACTACTCATTGGTGTAAAAGAAGAAAAAATTAGAAGCAGGGTGATGTTGTTGAGAAATTGAGGTATTACCAAAAGGCGAATAGCTGGAGAGGACGATGATATGAGCGGACGCACGCCTAACAGCATACCAGAGAGGATTGCTACTTTTCGAGGCTAAGTAAGGCGTAGTGTAACGCTGAAGGTAGTTCTTGAAAGGTGTCACTTCCCCCTGTAAATGTTAACATGTTTGAGAACTCTCTAGAGGAACAAAAACAGAAGTCAAATGCACAATCTGAATAGTGAGAAGTTAAGACTAATAGCTATAATGAAATTTTCATTTTCCTATATGTTTAATCATCGTAACCATGTTAAGCACCAGCATACTTTCTTAAGCACCTGAAACAATTGATCTATGTCTGAGAAACCGTTAAAAGGGAAAAATTGTAGCATTGGAACTGCTCAACTACTTTGGTTTCTATGTGACTCGAATTTTATGCATAATGGTAGGTATTAAGTACAAGATGACTCAGATAATTACCATGTATGGCATGTAATCAACTTCATGATTTCCTGCAGACCAGAGCCACGGTTGATAAGCGGTACTACGCTCCACAAAACGGCCCCAGCTATCCCATCTTATACCAACGTCGTTATACTGATATCTATCAGCATAAGAGAGATCTCCAAGAAATAAGACAGCTTGAGCTCCACTCTGCATGTAGTGTTCCAATGTGGATAACGAGTTGAATGTTTGGCCCATATCGCCTACAATTTCGAAAGTGAAACTGAGTTTGGTTAATACAAAGCTGGAAAAACAAGTCAAGTAACTCTCATCGCAATGAATCTTAAAGAACGAGGTCTTGGAACGAAACAAATACATTTAGATCAAAATATTAACAGAGAGGGAAAGATAAGTAACTCTTTACAAGAAAAAGACATCAACATACCTATAATACCAAACTTGTAAGAAGCATCTGGATGTACCTCTGGTGGTGTAACAAACCAAAACTCCCGAGAAGATTCACCACTTTCAATCTTGTAATAATACTTTGTATCATACTGACAGCCAACATACATACATTAGCATCGTCGCGGTAAATAACATGAAAGAAAATTGCATTTCTATGTAATCTAACCATCAAAGATAAACTAACCCAAAGACGAACACATTGCAATACACAAACAACAATTATATAGTTTCATGTTCAAACTTTGCCACACACAATAAATATATAATCTAATCTAACCATCAATATATAAACTAAGATCACATAGTTCCAAAGACATAAACATTGCAATAAGCAAACAACCATTTATATATAGTTTCATGTTCACACTTTGCAACAAAATGAATATATATTCTCTATAGTTACCTCAAGATCAGGGACAAGGCAGTGATGAGTAAAGCCAGATTTGTATTTATAAAATGTATAGTTTGAGTATGTTCCTTCAGCAACAAACTCATATTTCCCCTGAACCGTGCCGTAATGTACTTTGCCAGAACCAGGTTCATCTGGTGTAACCCAAGAGATTATAACAGCTTTACCATCATAATCACCTTGTGTTATATGAACTTGTTGTGGAGCATTATACCCTTTTGGGACTTTGAAAACATGATGGTCAAGTGGTATATCAATGGCAGGCCATTCGGATCGAATAAAGCTACTTGTGATCCCAGCTTCTCCATTATATAACAATACTGAGCTCAAGCACATAGAGAATATAAGCAAATGATTCATCACACTGAATCTTCCCATATTTTTTTTGTATCAATCTCCCAAAATCTTGACTCTAATGGAAGCTGAAACCATGACAGATTCGACAAATTTAGAATCAAGAAAATCTTTGAAAATCAAGAAAATCTTTGAATCAAGAAACTTTGGATCAATATGAGGAAATTGTTGATTCTATTGAATGATTTAAAGATCTAAAGAAATCGAGAGAGAAGTCATGAATAATAATACCTGAAAGCTGGAGAAGACATTTGGGAGATTATCTCGATGCCATTGATAATGCCGTCAGATATATGAATGGAAACTAGCGAAGAAGGTACCACATACGTGGAGATTAATGATTGGCTAAGCTAAATGGATTGGGTCTGAAGCATAAAAGTGTATAACGTAACCTTTTAACGAAGTTATTATAATTTTGACCCTTTTAGAAAGAATTTGGTGTGAAGAAAAAATAATTAATTTGGTCTTCAAAATTCTATTAATTAAAATTTGAGTGTTTGTTTAATAGTTGAGTATTTAAAAATTATTGATATTAGGTGCATATTCGTTCTACGAACAGATTTTTGTTTTAACTAATTTATTGTTGTTTAGGATATTTAGTTATTAGATAATGTCTCACACAACTTTAAAATTTTATTATATAAAGTTAGGTTTTCCTAATTAGTAACTCATATGATTGTGACATATGTTGATTCAAATGATCCGAGATTTTGACATGTGTCTAAAATCTGATTATATAAAGTTAAACAATTATAAATTACTAATTCTAAAAGAAAAATGATTACAAAATTAAAAATTTTGTTTTAAATAATTTTAAAATATATAAAAAAGTATATAAAAAATATATAAATTTAAACAATTTTAAAAATATAAAAGATAATTATAAGGAAATTATAAATAGATTATTAATTTTAAAAGAAAAGAATTACATAATTAAATTTTTTATTTAGGGTCTAGAATCAAAATTGGTGTTTTATATATCTGTATTTACGAGGTTGACAAGGTTTTTGGTTTTTCTTGAGTTTTAAAAAGATAAGACTGAGATAGCCAGCTAGTTTATGGGTTTTTCGGGTCTAGAACTGATTTGCTTTGCTGCGTTTACTAGAGTTTCTTTGTTTGATTGCTTGTGGTTTTATTTCTATGTATTGGTTCTGTTTCAGTTTCTATGTATTGGTTTCTGTATTGCTTGTGGTTTTTGTATGCAATCTTATTTACTTGATATATATGATAACTTCTATTGTCATCATTTGATATTGAATCTATACTAGCTGAGTTCGCTGAGTCTCAGAAGCAAAATCACATGCATGATTTGAATTCGGTACATCCTCTTCCTTTTGGCTTTGTGTGCGTTTGTGGTTTAAGCATGGATTTTGGGATTTGACGGAAATGCTTGTTTGATGCAGATGCACATATAGAGCTATGAAGAATTAGTAGTTCAACCAATCAGATTTCTACAAATATGTCAAACCTGCTTAACTCCCTGCAGTTGCTAGAGCTGATTAAGAAGACAAGTTTTACTATATACAGCGATTTGCAGCAAATCTTGATTATCCTTATTCTCTGACTCATTGAATGATGATTTGATATTGATTTTTCAACTGTATTCATAACTTCAAAGTCCAATTGTCACAAACTCTTGCTTCCTCAAGAGTCTTTTTATGACCGATCTATCATCCGATTTCTCGGCTAACAATTGACAGATTTTACGCAAGTCTACCAAATTGGTTTTAAAATTTCATCAACACGTGCAAACTTTATACAAATCTTCATAACTTCATAATACCACATACTAAATATTAATCTGCTAAATTAATTTTTGAAATCTCTAGAATATATATACACACTTTCCTTAACACTTTTTTCAAGTTTAGTTTAGTTAGGTTTTATATTTTTTAGCAAACCGCTATTTCTCAATGTTTTGGTTAAGGAGAAAATGACAAGAGAATATGATTATGAAAATCTAAGGGTAAAAAGTTAGATTTTTATTGCTATAATTTACACATGAAATCAGTTTCAAATTCATTCAAACACTTTTAAGTATAAAAATTTATGAAAATTTATCAAACATGAATAACACAAGATTTTGATTGATCATTCTAAAACTTTAATTGAATAACATTAAATTTCAAACTCTTTATATATAAACATTGTAAACATAAGAATTATTAAAGTTAACTATTGAATAACACTAGATTTGTATTAGAGCTAGATTTGTATCCACTTTCCAATAACCCCCTTTAATTACTTTAGTATTAATGAATACAAGAACGTACAAATATGATAAAAATAAAAACTACAATAAAATCTCATTAATAATTTTGGAACTAAAACATTTTATTAAATATTAATTTATAAAAATATTTTAGAAAAAAAGAACGATATAACAAATAAAATAAATGAATTTATTTAAATGATATACATAAATTAAAATTTATGCTAGTGGCATCAATTTTTGTATTTAAATCATCTATACGACTATCGAAACAAAAATGATGTATATTTAGAATTTGAAAATTTACAAAAAGCATTTGTCTATTTTTATGAAACATTTATAGACGATGATAAAATAAATAGTTTAAAAACACAACATAGTATTTTTTATTTCATAAAGTTCATGATGAGTTAATTTTAAGAAAAAAAATCATTTAAAAAACACTTAAACCATGTATTGATATATTATTTTTATGTATATATATGTAAGTTTACATGATTATTAATTTATGATATTATTGAGACCAAATTTTTACATAGGAATTTGAAAAAAAATTATTATCTTATTATCTTATCCAATTTTGTTAATTTTTACACTGCCCCGACTCGAGATCGGTAATATTTATTAATTTATAGTGATTATTAATTTATCGAATATTAATTTATAGAGGTTTTACTGTAAAACATCCTAGTTATTAGGGTTGAAATTATATCAAGGTGCATTCTCTACAAGTGTATCCTACGGCGGTTATATAATGTTATGGTGAGATTTTGATTTTTCATCCTTTTTGTATGGGAGACTAGTTTAGTAACTTTTATATTTGATGAACCAAGTGGTATTGGCGTAGTGGTGTTTGAGGAGGTAATTCCAATAAGGCACCCGGGTTCAATTCTCTTTGGCCACATGGGTATGGATTATGTCTTAGATCCATTTGCATACCCGGTGCGCGAGCTTACCCATGGGTCACGCCCACCCAATGGGGATTNCTCAGGGGTCCGGGATCCCCCGGGTTTAAAAAAAAAAAAAAAAAAAATTTTGATATTTGATGCATTGTTTCATTTTTGAATTGTCTAGTTTATGTTAGGTTTTATATGATTAGGAAATTTTGTATTCATTTCAATTTCGTTAGACACTGAACTGCTACCACTAATTCAATGTATTATCGCCTATAATTGTCTCTTATATGTTTCTCTTTTGTATTGTAGAACCATTGTGTAAGAAGACTATTTATTGTCTTAAAACCGTCAGGCACAACCTGTTTCATCGATGACAATGACAATTTGTAGATTCATGTATGTCAAAGGCTTGTAATAGTACTTAAAGCTTCAAGTTCCTCAAACTTTGTCACTTAAGGGAAAACAGTCTATTTCCCCCTCAGAAGTTTCAAATAACAACAGAACCACACAGACTTTCAACCTCGATGTGTTTCCACACCAAATCTAAGTTTTCAACCTAATTCCTCCTAATTCGAAAGATCGAAACCCGTTTCCACATATAGGTTGGTTTTACAACACAAACCCGATGCCAAACCAAAATCAATCAGAGTCTTCATCATCTTCTTCTTCATCAATGGATCATCCTCCTTCACCGGAAAGATCCAAACGTCTTTATAACTTCACTTTACCTTATCTCCGATTGGGTCAGCAAATATTCCTCCGCTGCGTCAAGCTTCCTCACCACACGATCTCCTTCTTTTCCTTCTTCTTCTTTGATGGAGGCCAAGTATTAATTCATCACTACATGCGACAAGTGGTACAAAAGCAAATATACTACAAATTTATAAATATGTACAATCTCAGAAATTTTAATGTGCTTAGTAAAAACATTAAAAAAGAAACAGAGAAAGGAGACAAAGAGACGAAAACTTCATCAAATACAAACGTAATAAGTAACACTATAAAATTAGAAATTAAGGGAGGAAAAAGAGAAGTCAAATCCACGAGGTTCATCGACTCTTCTCTCTCTCACAATTGATCTTTGTTTTGATGACTCTAACGAACACCATGGATGCTTGTTGCTTAATTTGATCGATTGATTCTCAAATTTTTAGGATTCTTCGATTTGGGAATTTTTTATTTTGGAAGTTTTTATTTTTGGGATTTTATTCGGTTTGTATGGTGAAATTACGGTTTAATATGGTTTACTTTTGTTGTTAGGTGGTTAATGGTCGTCTGGGTAACAGTAAACCAAGTTTAAACCATGATTATGTAACTCTATGTGGAAACGGGTTTCGATCTTTCGAATTAGGGAAAAATAGGTTCAAAACTTAGATTTGGTGTGGAAATATATTGAGGTTGAAAGTCGGTGTGCTTCTGTTGTTATATGAAACTTCCGAGGGGTAAATAGACCGTTTTCCCTATTCTTTTTAATTGACAAATAGGAAACTAATCACGAAAAGGTACCATCATTTGACAGCAGACAAGTTCAATATTGAAGCTTTGGATCTACATAAATTAACAAAAAGCTTGCACACTCTTTTCTTTGAACAACCAATCAATCAAACATGGATCCAAAAAACAAAAACAAAAAAACATATATGTAGACGGAGCTCAATGGTGTTGATAGATCTACAAAACCATTTGGTTCTTGTCCTTGATGATTCCTTTAGTCCTTACGATTGAACCTGAAGCTGCTTCAGGATTAAGATGGAACAGAATCCGCCAGTTCTTGTTAATATATAAAACTAGGATTAACCACGGTATACGTTATACCGCGGAACGATATTTTTTCACGTAATCTTAACTAAATCAACTTGATTCGACTCAGCAACCCGTTATGGGAGGAAACAATCACACAAATAGGACATGTTTAAGTTTTTGTTATGATTTTCAAGATCCATACCGACTCTTACTTATTTTTAAGAACATTTTTTTAAGTAACTAATTACATGGTAGTTTCCTAAATTAATATTTTTTTTGACATTTCCTTTAAAAATTACAAAAATTTAGATTTTAATATACTTCAAAAATAATAATATAGATATGTAATATTTTGTAACTAAAAATAGAGGTGCAAGATCAATAGGATCATGTTAGTTTTAACTTTTCTTCATTGGCAGAGCATCTCTCGTCGTCTTGTCTTGGTCATTTAATTGGTACCACGTACGTTCTTGCTAATAATGTACATAACTTGATTCTAGGGACAAACATATTCTGACGTTTAAGATAGGCCGGTCCTTGCAGTACTTTGTTTGGTGAGAGAACAGGGATAATGAAATAATTGGTCTCTGAATGGAAGTATGTAAATTAGATAGTGTGGATAACTAAGGATATGGAGATGGAGCTTACATTGAAATGTTATAATTGAAATGGAAAAAGTTGTGAGTGCTTTTCTTAAAAGCTTTAGCTAGTGGTAAGTCAAAGAATCTTTGTTGGCAGTGTTTAATTATACACTCCTTTAGTTTTGGTAAAGGCTTAAAGATTCGTTTCCTGATTGGTTTTCTTGTTTGCACCAAGACTATGTCAAGCCATGTTGATATCCCATTGGACCAATGTTATTGGGAGGGATTAGTATTTGTAGTGGCTCAACCGTGTAGCTTTTTTTGGCTTGTGATATGCTCAAATTATCCCTAGAGCTACTTATTACGATATCATGATTTTCCCATCCTTGCATGATAGTTGATATATTCGTATCTATGTGTATCTTGTAGAGTTTACATTTAAGTCCTTCTCTTGTACTATATAAACAGACTTGTACATCAATAATACGAAAGCAATTCTATTCTAAACCTAGTCTTGGCATGGTATCAGAGCCGCCAAAACACTAAAACCCTAATAAAACCTAAATCTCGTTTTTTTTTCTCTTCTTCATCGAAACTCCATATTGAGTAGAAAGTGTTCTTACAGCTGCCTACTTAATCAATCGCACCCCCACTCCTTTGCTCGATAATAAGACTCCGTACGAGATCTTATATTCAACGCCTCCCACATACCAAAATCTTCGAGTCTTTGGAAGTTTATGCTTTGCTAAGCGTCATTCTGCTGATCATGACAAGTTTAAAGAACGAAGTCGTCGCTGCATTTTCATTGGCTATCCTCATGCTCAGAAAGGATGGCGTGTGTATGATCTTGAAAAACAAGATTTTTTTGTCTCTCGTGATGTGGTGTTCAACGAAGAGATCTTCCCTTACACTGAAGTCACGCCACCTGCTGTGTCACCACCGTCACCACCTCCGTTTGTCTCTGTCGACGATGATGATATTTATCACGATATACATCCAGTCACTTTGGACGATAGGGGGAGCTCGTCTTCTCCTCCAGAGATAGTTCCACCTGATCCTGCGATTATTAATCCAACTCCTGTGGACAACGTGGCTGCTCCAACTGTCTCTCCTACACCCGTTGTTGATCCTAATCTACCACCTGAGTTACTAGGTAAAGGTTTGCGGGAAAAGAAACGGTCGGTTCGGCTTAATCCATATGTCACCAACTCTGCACGTCGTGATAACCCCGTCCCTACTTCGCCTCCTCAACTCTCATCATCTTCAGGTACTTCTCCTTATCCTATGGCAAACTTTGTTTCATGTGACAGGTTTTCTGAAGCACATCAGATTTTTCTAGCTGCTGTAAACATGCTTGAGGAACCGGTTTCCTTCAAACAAGCTGTGCGTGACAAGAAATGGTGTAAAGCTATGGGGTTGGAGGTTACTGCGTTAGAAGAAAATCATACCTGGGATCTTACGGTTCTACCTCCTGGTATGAAGGCCCTTGGTTGTAAATGGGTCTATCGTCTTAAATATAATGCCGATGGTACTCTTGAGCGTTATAAGGCACGCCTTGTTGCTCTTGGAAATCATCAAAAGGAAAGTGTGGATTATTCGGATACGTTTGCTCATGTTGTCAAAATGCAATCAGTTCTTCTTCTTCTTAGCGTTGCCTCGATTAAGAACTGGGAACTACACCAAATGGACGTCCACAACGCCTTTTTACATGGGGATCTCGATGAGGTTATATATATGAAGCCTCCTCCGGGTTTTCACACCGACAATCCAAATTTGGTGTGCAAACTCAAGAAATCTATCTACGGCCTCAAGCAGTCTCCACGGTGTTGGTTTGTTAAACTGTCTACAGCTCTTCTTGACTACGGTTTTCGTCAATCTCCGAAGGATCACTCATTTTTCTCTTACAAGAAAGGTGATGTTCTTCTTCACGTTCTTGTATATGTCGACGACCTGATTATATGTGGTAATGACTCCTTCCTGATCTCCAAATTTAAAGCTTATTTGAGTTCATGCTTTAAGATGAAAGACCTAGGTCCGTTGAAATATTTTCTCGTTCTTGAAGTTGCTCGAGGGCCTGATGGCATTTATCTCTCACAACGGAAATACTGTCTCGATGTCATCAAGGAATGTGGATTTCTAGATTCTCGCCCAGCGGACACACCAATGGAACAAAACCATAAACTTGCTGTTTCTACGAGTTCGCCTTATTTTGATCCCTCTCAATACCGACGCTTGGTCGGTCGTCTTGTCTACCTCACACATACACGACCAGACATTTGTTACGCTGTTAACATCCTAGCTCAGTTTATGAAAATTCCTCTACTTGATCATTGGAAAGCTGCTCTTCGCTTAGTTTGGTATTTGAAGCGTTCTCCGGGACAAGGTATTGTTCTATCCTCGTCTTCTCCGCTGCAAATAATGGCTCATTGCGACTCCGACTTCAACTCATGTCCCCTTGATTGTCGTTCGTTGACGGGATATGTTGTTCAAATCGGTACATCTCCTATCTCATGGAAGACAAAGAAACAGTCCCGTGTTTCTCTTTCATCGGCTGAAGCAGAATACCGAGCTATGGCTATGACGTGTCATGAATTACTATGGGTTCAGGAAGCACTTCGATTCCTTGGTGTGTCCCACAATCATCCTATGCGCCTCGCATGTGATAGTCAAGCTGCTCTTCACATCGCAGCTAATCCGGTTTTTCATGAGCGTACCAAACATATTGAGTTGGATTGTCACTTCATTCGCGATGAAATCACTTCTGGCAATCTCGTTACATCATATCTTTCAACACGTGAACAGCCTGCTGACTTGTTTACAAAGGCTCTTGGGCGAGACCAGTTCCGATATCTACAGTCCAAGTTGGGCGTCATCGACTTACACGCTCCACCTTGAGGGGGAGTATTACGATATCATGATTTTCCCATCCTTGATATATTTGTATCTATGTGTATCTTGTAGAGTTTACATTTAAGTCCTTC
>OVAQ01000925.1:6380-22946 GCA_900406345.1 Erysimum cheiri | reverse complement strand
GTAATTCCGTCAGTTAAGACAGTGTTTTCTTGTAGTATATAAGTTGCATATCTCTTTGAAATATAACAAAAAAAGTCCCAAAGCAGACGAATATAAACTATTGACGACGAGTAACTGGATCAATTGGTTTATACCATTTATTAGGTTCCACAGAAAGAAAAATAATATAGTAATACATACTTTATTTATTATAATAACGTATGCTAGCTTGAAAATATTATACAGAAAAAACTGTTTAGTATCTCACACAAAGTGAAGAACTACTTGGACGAAGCGTTGACACGAACGGGAACAATGGGTATGGAATCCCACCACTCTTTCATTCTCCGGTTACTCTGATCGTTGCTCATGTATCTTCCCACACTTGATGTCATTACAAAGCTATATACTATACCAGATATTATGAACATCTTGAATGGCACCACTGCGAAGAAGCTTGCCAACACTAGCATCGACGCCATCACCATGCTTGCATGCTACGACCAAGAGTAAGAGATAAATACACTTTAAAAGATATATAACACACTTTCGAAATCACAAAAACAATTAAGTGATAGTTACCTTGCTAGCCTTGGAGGTATATATGGACCGTAATTTCATGATGGTGACGTTGACATACTGCATCAACTGGTGAAGTTTTATTAACCCATATTGAGCAGAGACAATGCTCTCAGTCATTGTTTGGTCAGATTCAGTGCTCACTGTTACCGCATCCTCACTTTTTTTGTGGACCGTCTTTTGTCTATTCTGGGCCATTTTAGCTACCAACCATATTAAGCAAGCAGCTATAGCCTTACCAGTCCACTCCCTGTAACAGAAAAATCAGTTTCTTGATTAATGGTATATATATACCCATGAACTAACTCATCTGGATCATATGTTACTTTAAACTCACTTGTAGACGGTTATAATAGTAATGGCTAGAACAGATAGTGTAAGAGACGGCCTTTCCCAATAAACCACTTGTTGGAACCATGGTAATGCATCCTGCAATGGCTTCATCAACTCCTGCAAGATGTCTCTTTATTGTCAGTTTGATACACCAAAAATCTAACAACCAATCACTTTTTTTTGTGACGAAACATATGGTTTGTCAAAACAGGACCACTATGCCAACATATCATCAAATTTTCTTACCATAAGAACTGCTACACTTTCACTAATCCCTTCTTCTTCGAGCTCCGCTGTCGTGGCTTTAGCCTTTTCAATCACCTTTCCCTCTTCTCTCGATTGATTCACTGCACTTTCAAGAGACGCAAGCATTTCTTCTTTATCAGTCCCTTCCACCATCTCCTTGCATGTATCTTCTCCCTCTTCTTTTACCATGTTACCAAGCTGATCCATATTCATATTCCTCAATATGGGGCTAGCACTACATGGGTTTTTGATAGTACCCACCTTCATACTAATCTCTGCGAGCTCTTCTAGTACGTAGTCTCCCTTTGGAACTTCCTCAAATAAGCTAAATATTAGAAACTTTTTCGGATCCGGGGGAGAAATTCTCAGCATTTCGCGGGCTGCGTGTAACCGTATTATTCCCAAGATTGTTCTCGAATGGACTTCCCATGCTTGCAAGGGAGATTCAATATTAAATTTCCTCAAGAACCGATGCATTAACGTTATTTCCTTTACAAGTATAAGCCAATGATCTCTTCTCGTTGAGCTTGTCATCTCCGGAAACTCTATGACAATTCCCTCCTCACTTAAAAATGCATCAAAAGAAAATATATATGTTATAAGTCATAAACAAATGTAGCAACATGTTATAAGTGTAATAGTTTCCATAAATTGTGTGTTCACCAAGCAATATTGAATCCAAATTCAGGAAATATTTATGCCAATTAAACTAATGGCATAATGAGAGGTTTTAAAATATTAATTATCATGTTATGGTAAAATGATTCACACTGAGAATTCTGAAGTAAAACTGTAGAAGAAAAAAGTCAAAGTGAATCAATATAGATAGTTTAATTTCAAAAAATTATGCATAATTAAATTCTTACAAATCCGGAGACTCGTAGACAATGGCCTTGTCAAAAAGAGGAGACCCCAATGGACCAGTGGACATAGGTTTTGCAGACTTTTCACTGTCCTTGAAAAGATCTATCTTAATAGCATCTTCATAGTTTATAATTCCCGCGGCTTCGAAGTATAGCGCATAGTTTGTCAAAGTAAGCCTACCTACATAATTCAAGACATTTTGATAAGAAACTAGTAGCCATGAGTCACTTTGAATCACACTTAACACAAGCATAAGATAAGGAAATAATAGTGAAACCAAACCTGGCCAGCTTGTTTCTTTAATGTGGCGAACCACTCTCTGTGAAGCCATTGTTCCTTCAACATGCAATATAATCTCATCATCCGCTAATTCGATCCCTTTAGGCTTAGCTTGCTTCTGCAAATGCTTCATACACCTTGATCATACACGTGAATATACGAAAATAAACCAATTAGAAAGAAAAGAAGACATGATTATTAACATTAATTGAACCTAGAAACCAACTATCCTATATATAAAAACAGTTACTTGTATATTTCTTTGACAAACATATCGTAAGCCGGAAAGTGAAGTTGGTGGCCGGTCGGAGCAGTTAGAGTCTCAAATGTGTATCTTCCGTTGATGACATCCACATGGAGAGGAATGAGTGAGCCTAAATAGACAAATGCATCTTCACCAACACTTGGTTCATGATCAACCTAATTAATTCACATAAAACATACAAGTTTGAGATATGCTTATTTAATCGGTGTCACAGCTCGAACAACAAAAGATTGCTTACGAGAAGCGGCATCATGTCTGAATAAAACAGAGATATGTCATCTTGCTCTGGGGATAGAGTTGCCTGAATCCTCTTATCTTCACTCTCTTTACCTACAGCTTCCTTTGAACACAAGTAAACATGTATAAATGACTTGAGACCCAAGAAATTAAGTTATCATCAAGTTTCAGTTAGGTGTACCATATAAGAGTCATTGTCATCGGCGTCAGGTTGTTGCCAGGCAAGCATCATATCGAACGTGAGACGGGCAAAGGAACCATCTTTTATCCTCTCAAGTATATTTTCACAAACCCGACTCGTCACCTTTGAGTTGCAAAATTCCACAAACTTCTTCGAGTAAGTACCTCCTGTACTTCCTGGCTTCCATTGACAATCAAACTCTTCCACCAATTTATCAATGGTCGTCTCCAGTTCCCTGCATATAATCAAGTATCACAAATTCCAAATTAAAACTATGCTAAACCGGATGGAACAGTTTTAACCGGTTTGCTATTCTCTTCGCTTAACCACCATTAAAATGCTTACTTACACGATTTTGGTTATATAATCTACACTATAATTTCTGGATAAAAAAAATGTAAGGAAATGAAATCATCCAACACAAAAGTGTCAAGAATGATCTTAACGACACCTTCTATTAATCAAAACATAGATCTGCAAAAATATATATAAGCAGGCAGGGAGAGAAGAAATACTGTGTGCATCTAAGAATGACATCGTTTGCAATGGAGGATAAGTGTTTCATCGTCCTCATCGTCTTCTTCTTCTTCTTCCTCCTCTCGTTTTTTTATCTTCTCCTTTTTTTTTTGTGTTTGATGTTTTTTTCTTTTAGCATTCGGTTTCGTTGACGTTGAGTAGAGGAAATAACTCGTTCACTGGCAACTTCTGCATATGCCACGTAGCTCATCCATGCAAATAGGCGAAAACTGAGGATCACTGATAAAACGCCGTCGTTTCGGATGAAGGTGATGAAAAATGAGGATCCAATTTGTTGTGTTGGGCATTAACACTAGTGGGCTAATGGGCCACATGTAACATCTTTTTTTTGCAATTTAATTGAACTCCCAATTTTTTAAAACTACTTTTGGATTATTTTTTTTCTGCGTCGTTGGTAGTGAAGTAGGGTAAAACTGAAAATCAGCGGCGGCGAAATTTGAGCACCGGAAGAGATAGACATGGCGGAGGAGGCGATTCTAGGGTTCCTGCAGAACAACGAAGATATCACAGATTCCGGTCAGTTCTCCGCCGAACACAACCTTGACCACAACGAAGTCGTCAATGTCATCAAGAGCTTACATGCTTTTCGTTACATCGATGCTCAGGTACCAACACTTCTCCATTCCATTCAACTCAAATTCAGGTTGAATTTTGGTTTGCTAAGAAGGAGAATTAGGGATCTATAAGCTGTTCATAGGGATTAGGGAATTAGCTTTTTTCTTTTTTGATTGAGGAGTTTAGTGATTAGCTTATGAGATCATGAATGGCTATGAACAATCACCTGATTGAATCTCTGGTTTTCAGGGTTTAATGGATACATAAGCATTGTAATCTAGTGTGGCTGTTTCATTATTTTCTGTAGGACATTAAACGGGAATCATGGGTTTTGACTGATGAAGGGAAGAAATATGCTGCGGAAGGATCACCAGAGGTACAGCTTTTCTTGGCTGTTCCCGCCAAAGGAAGCATATCGAAAGATGAACTCCAGGTGATTATTATGGAAACATTGACATATCTTCTGATTCGTTATTCTTCTAATTTGCTTTATCCTGATTCCTGACTGGTAAAATCATGGATTTGGTGTCATGTTAAAACGACGGGTGTAAAATCTTGCTGTTTCAGAACAAGCTAGCTCCTTCAGTATTCAAGATTGGCTGTTCACAAGCTGGAAAAAACAAGTGGGTGGAAATGGGAAAGCAAGTCTCTAGGAAGGTATTTTTGTTCATGTTTGGCTATGTAATGAATTGTGGTATTGAAATGGCATGACTTCTGTTGAATCTGCCAAGGAGTTTAATGTTATGGTTGTCATTCATTTTATTCTCTTGTTTCTTACCTTCCTGCTTTGAAATGGTGTGTTTAAATTAGTTAAACTTGTATTACATGCAGTTTTTTCTGCATCTATTTAGTCTGCATCATTAGCTCTGAACCACTTTGTTGTAGGTTCAACATGTTGAAGATAAAGTGAAGAACTTGCTTTTACAAACACAGGAAGGAAAGGTCTGTATCGTCTTATTTCGAAAGAGTTTTTGTAGAATCTTATAATGCATATGACTAAAGTTGGCCTTTCTCCTCTTCAGGAACTTGACAAAGAGAGTCTCAATTCTCTCAAAGCCAGAAAACTCATAGCACCGCAGTAAATAACTGCACTTTTCATTTCTAAATTATTTCTTTTAGTGAACATCATTTAAAGCTTCTCTCCTTTCTTCTTAGAATATGGAAGGGCTACTCCCTAAAGAAAGGCCCTAATTATGCTCCAAAAAGAAAGAGTTTCGCCACCGACTTGACTAGAGAAAATCTACAAAAGTGTGTACTACTCATTTCTTTTTCAATTTATTAATCATATTGTTGGTATAGTACAAATAAGAGAGGAACTTGGTAATCACCTGCAGCTGGAAAGAACTAGAATTCAAGGAATATAACTTCAATGCTAAAGGACAGCCTGTTGATGCTGGGTATCTCCACCCTCTTCTCAAGGTACCCAAACATATAACAAGTTGTTGAATGCCTTACCTCAGCATGTTCTCGTGTGTTGTACTCACGCTGAATTATATTTTACTTTATGGTTATCTTCTGTCTGGGTAACCATTGCTTTTTATATCCTATTAATTATTTAAATATCTTGTGTGTTTCAGGTGCGGAAGCAGTTGAAAGACATATTTCGTCAGATGGGGTGAGACATTTACTATATTTCTAGTATTTCTCCATTTTTCTGCTACCAGGGAAGAATGATTTTCAGCCTTGCGTGATCACAGATTTGAGGAGATGCCAACAAACAACTTCGTGGAGAGCAGGTATCGTATCTCAATGCTCAAATCTCTTTTGATATTGTATAGCAAAGAACTTCATGCAAATCTATCCATTATTTTCACAATCAATCTAGTTATTTAGGAATCTTCTTTTGATGACAAAGGAAATTACCTTCTCTGTTGTGTTCATTGGTTGATCTTAACCTTTTTCCTATGTCCTGTAGCTTCTGGAATTTTGATGCACTCTTCCAGCCTCAGCAGCACCCTGCTCGTGACTCTCATGACACCTTCTTTCTAAAAGGTTCAGTGCTTGGATATTCAGTCACTGAATTTATCTTTGCGAAATTTCTTCTTAGCTTGCTTAGTGACATCACGATGACAATCTAACTCTTAATCTTAAGATGTGAATGTTTGATTGTAGCTCCTTCAACGACAAGGACATTGCCGGAAGATTATGTTGAAAGGGTGAAACAAGTTCATGAGTCTGGTGGATATGGATCGAGAGGGTAACAACTTGTTTTTGATGCTTACTATCTCTGATAAATAGTCAACTACTTTGTAATCTCTTATCATAGCCTCTTCCGTTGTACAGGTATAATTATGATTGGAAAAGAGAGGAAGCAAACAAAAATCTTCTCCGTACCCACACAACGGCGGTCTCATCTAGGATGCTTTATGAACTCGCAAAGGTCTGACTAGATTTTACTTTCGCCTTCCAATTCCATTCATCTGTCTTGAGCGATTCTTATTCTTGGTTTATTTTGACTGGTGAATATCTAAAGTGGGGGTTGAAATCTTGGTTTTGGGAATCAAGGCTTTGTTTATGTTTGCAGTGCATTATGCATATATGGTTGCTATATATATACACATATATTTTCATAAATCCTGAAGCATATAAACGTTTAGAAATTTTGTGCTCCCTGAGTAACAGATAACGATGCATTAATAAGCTGTGCAACATTGTTTCTGTAGTATAATTTATTTTATTTTTTGCCGTAGAAACCTTTCACTCCCAAGAAATACTTTTCTATAGACCGTGTCTTCAGAAACGAGGCTGTTGACCGAACCCATCTAGCAGAGTTCCATCAAATTGAAGGTAATTGACGAGCTAATTAGTTGTCACATTTAGGAATTTCAAAGTTAGATTGATGAAAATGCACCAAAAACTTGCTCAAAAATTTTGTCTCATTTGCTCAGGTTTGGTCTGTGACCGTGGCCTTACGTTGGGTGATCTCATCGGTGTTTTACATGACTTCTTCTCACGCTTAGGTAAATGCTTTATTACTCTCCAGCTTGAACTTATTTTGATGCATCAAAGTCGCTTAAGAGAAAACAAAGACTTATGCGTTTATGCTTTTACAGGGATGTCCGAGCTGCGTTTCAAGCCTGCCTACAACCCTTACACCGAACCAAGCATGGAGATTTTCAGGTAAATTTGAACAAACCATCTTCTCTTGAATGCAAAGAAATAAACAGACACTAAAGACATTGTATCTGCGGGCATTTCCAGCTACCACAAAGGACTAAAGAAATGGGTAGAGATTGGAAACTCTGGCATGTTCAGACCTGAAATGTTGCTACCGATGGGTCTCCCAGAGGATGTTCGAGTTATTGCATGGGGTCTCTCTCTTGAAAGGTACAGTAAAGATGAAAATAGACTTCAGGAATATATTTTGATTAAGATCAAAAGTGCTGATTTATCTGATTTTGTTTCATAAACAGACCAACTATGATTTTATACGGCATTGACAACATCCGTGATCTGTTTGGGCACAAGGTAACAAGATCTTACTTCTTCTTTATACTAGAGCTTCTTTGAGAAGTAACAAGTCTTAATTGTCATTTGTTACACAGGTGGATCTTGATCTCATTAAACGGAATCCGATCTGTCGCATTGGAGTCTAATGAGATGGATTTTGGGTTCTGTATTGATGACAGTTTCCCTGCATGACATGCAAAGTGCCATACACAATCTATAGTGCAATTTCAAATACTATTACTGCTCTCCAATTGGAGACTATCTTAACTTGATTTTATAAGACATCAGTATTCGCATTTTAATATTTATAAATTAAGACTAATTCGCACATATTCGTTCGTTTATAATTGTGTTAAATTTACAAGGTTATGTACAGCATTCATGCTGTGTTCTATATTAAATTATGCTAAATCTTCTTCTTCCTCTACTTCTTCTGGGGAGTCTGAGAAAGCAAGTTCTACATCGGAGATGTTCTCTTCCGACTGCTGAGAATCCTCAGAGCTGAGACCAGCTTCGAATCTCTCTCTTCCCTCCACTTTCGCTCTCACTCTTCTCTCAAATTCTTCATCCGTACATGCCAACATGAATCTGAGCTTGAAGTTTACTCTGTTCTCAACCATAATGGTGTGCCTTGGGATTATCCGACGCTCCAGTGAGTAGCTAAAGAATCTGTAAAAAGTAAATTATGTAACTTCATGGTTACTTAAAAAGCTACACCTTGCAGGTATTATATCATTTCATGTAAATTCTCTTTATGTTACCTGGGAAATTCGATGAGATCTTGAAGTGGACGGATCATTGTTCTTCGCAAGTAACGGTATTTTGGACGCAGATTATCAACGTTATATCGAAGCAGCATCGGAAAATCAGCAATCATTTCACCTAGTTGATGAAATCGGATTCCCAATGATACATAGTATCTCATGTTGGGTTCTAGCTTTGTCCCCATGCTGCATCCAAGGAGAGCTGGATCCATTGCGATAACTTTACAGATATCCTTTTGGGTTACTCCGGCTCTGGTTAAGAGAAAAATCACCTGTACGACCACAAATTATACAGTATCTGAGGCAGTTTCCGGGATCATCATATGCTATGAGTAACAGTAACATAACATTCTATGGATCATCTTTGATTCACAGAAGAAGCAATACTAACCACAGGTCGGATTTTCTTGTAGAGGCTGTTTGTTAGTAAAGAAGGAAACTTTACTAACATGTTTCCAATGGCCTCGTTAGGGATACCCATGTCCTGTAAAAATCTCACCTTCAAAGACACAAGAGAAGCTGAGTTAGTGGAATCTGCTGCGTGTATGTCTAAGGAGTTCAAAGTATATAACAAAGTTCAACTACCTTTGGTGCGATTGTCTTCTCCAAATCAATGCAGTAAAGAATAGGTTTCACGACGAGGATTCTTTTCATCCCTTCTTTGGAGATTCCAAGGTAGTAGAAATATTTGACTAGAGGCTTCCACCTTTCTTCGATACTGCATCCCATGAGGTGTGGTTTGAAGGCTAATAGTTTCCCAACTTCTTCTGTGCTAAGGCCAAACTCTTTCAGGTAATTGATCTGGTTTAAAACAAGCAACACATTTATGAACTCAAACGACAATCCTTAACATTGGAAGATAAAAAAATACATATAGCATAGTACCTTTTTCTCCATCTCTTGGAATGAAAAGTACCCGATTATCTTTGGGTAATCATAGACCATAGTGCCAAAGTCATTCTGATTCATACCCATTTTCAAGAAGAAATCAACACGGCTTTTCACTTCTTCCATGCTGAAAGACAACAACTCGGGACAACGACCAACCACATATCCCATCCAATCCCTCCTGACTCCATTGCTCTCTAGATACTCAATAATCTGGTCTAGTTCTTCACGGCTACGTTGCAAGATATTGTCCCCAGATCTCAAGAACGCAACTCCAATGAATTCACCCTTCACATGAATGGTTTTGAGCCACTCGATCATCATCCTTATGGAGTCAAGATCTCCCTTTGACATGCATATGATCTTCGCAATTCTATTATACGAAAACTGATGGTGCTTCAACCACCTGCACAATTCAAAATTTAATACATTTTCAACTCCCAAAATCAATTCAAGTCAAGAAACCATTGACTCAGTTCAACTTCTTGGCTAAACAATTCTTGCATTAAGTCAATGCTTTTCTCAGAGACAAACCATCGAACACCTTATGTGCACTAATAAACACTACCAAGAGGCACAAAAATGGAGCTTGACCTTACAAGAGGAACGAAATTGGAGTCTTCTATAACCGTCCTAGCACGAAGGTTGAACCTGGACTCTGAAAATTCCGGCAACCGCTTCAACGCAGCAGCTTGAATCATCACATGATCAACGAAAGCACCCAAACGATCAGTCACATTAGTCGCATAAGTAATCCCAAATCTACCTTTCCTAACCAAAGACTCTTTAATAATCTCTTTCGTCACTTTCCTTCTAATCTCAAGCGCCTTAACTATCATCTCCCTCTCGCTCTCTCCATCGTCATCACCATCGGAGCAAAGAAAATTACGAAGCGAAGGAAGAGAAGAAGCAACATCAGCATCAGAAGCAGACTGAGCGTAGATTGATCCAGGAAATTGTGGAGTTCTTCTGGTTACGAGAGAGAGCTCAAGTAGCTTCGATCGGTCTTCACTATCTATATCTCGCCGCGGAGGAGGAACGAAGGTTTCTTGAGATTCGTTAGGGTTTTTGTTAAGCTTCAGGTCTCGATTATGGCGGATATATAGAGAAAGGGATCTAGCATTGTGCCGGCGACGGATAACTGTATCTTGTGATTCGTCTGGATGGTCTTGACGGCGGAGAGAGGAGGAGATGAGGGAAAGTGTTGAGGTGTAGGTTACGTTGCAGTGAAGAAGCATTGGAACCTGGAGGAAGAGAGTGAAATTGTTGTGGTCGGAGAATTGAGAGAGAGATGATTACAGAAGCAATGAAAGAGAGAGATAGAGCAATAANGAGAGATAGAGCAATACCGGCTCGGAGCGGAAGAAGTTAAAGATAAGTAAATGAAATGTTACAAATGGAACAAATGGTTCTATGGTCTAGCGGTTAGGACATTGGACTCTGAATCCAGTAACCCGAGTTCAATTCTCGGTAGAACCTCTATTTTTGGTTTTTTATAATTATATAAGTTTTTGGGCTTCGTCTAAGTTTCTAAATTCACATTTAAATCTTTTTTTCTTTTTTTTTGGGGCTAAACCAAAAATATGTAATCCTGATATTTAAGATGGTCGTTGTACTTTAGTAGTTTCACTAGTTCCAAAACAAAAACACAGATTACTAAAAACGTTTATTGAATACTACTAGCATTTACGACATGCATAAATAAAAACAAAATCAAAAACCGGTTAAATTGGAGATTGAATACTAGCATTTACGACATGCATAAATTTTCTGTAGAATCATTTTCTAAAGCTTATTGCTCTTTGAAATGCTATCCGCAATATTATTTTCAAACCGGTTAAAAGTAAACCAACTCGTTTTGCGCCTAGACCATCTTCACTTTTCTGAACCAAGATTTTTCATTTGCCATAATATATCATAAGCAATGGTTCTCATTTCTCATGTGTTTGCAATTGCCCATAACATACCAAACTTAAGATGCACTAAAACAGGATTAATTAAATTAAAACAACTAAAAGAAATTCACTTTGGAATTAGTATATGTAGTTTGTTGTTTTCCTTTGGAAATTATTTTAGCATAATGTATTTTTCCTCTGAAACTATTTATGGCAAAAATGTAGTATTTGAGTAAGACGTTCTATATTGTGTCAAAGGTGTCTCACAAGTCTCTCTGTTCTCTATATAGAAACCCTAATTTGTACTGTATAGTATATCTCTATCACAAAATGGCGTCAATTATTCTTTGACAGCAGTCGAAAAAATCTATAAATTGAGTCAAACATTCTAAATTGAATCAGACGTCTCTTAATCTTTGGATTCAATTCACGCTCAGTTTCGATATGTGTTTCTCTGTTTTACTCTCTTTCTTTGATGTGCCCTGAAGATGGATCGATTCTTTTCAATTTTGACTCACCTGTTTTCTGTTTTCAAAGATCATTTACGATCCATTTGGAAGGAAAGAAATAGCAGGGTTCATGATCACGTCACTGTTCCCCCTTCTACGGTCTTTTCTAATATTGACCGGAGTGTAAGAGATATCCTACTGGCCCGTAGATACCGAAGAGGCTGCNATTTTAAAAAAAAAAAAAAAAAAAAAAAGATCATTTACGATCGCAACAATGGTCTTTCGATGCGATATGAATTTGTTTACCTTCAAGAAGGAGAAATCGATGAGAGATGATATTAAAGAAATGAATGGTATAGTTTGTAGAATGATTTAAGAACACAAATAAAGAATATCTCTCTTTATTAATCTCAAAGGAAAATTAACTCAAAACCTTTAAGCTCTCTCTTTTAAACTCTCAAACACAAATTCTCAACTTCTTGTTTCTTATGCAACACATTGCATCTCTTTATATACTAAAACCTCAAGCTAAATCCTAATTGTATTTGGTATTAGGTAACTCCTAAATACCTTAGATCTTTAGATAACTCCTAAAGATCTTTCCTAGTCCTAATTGCTCTAGGAATTAGTTTGCTTCTTCTTCAAGCTTACTCCAACAAATGGTATGCAACTCGATGGATGATTGTCCGTCACGTAGATGCGGTGGTGTTGATCGATTCATCACCTTGGAACAGGCTCGCTCCTGGTGAAGATTCGGGAGATCAAAATGTTTCTCCTTTCTGCAAATAGATTCATTACCCTTGTATTTTGTCAAACATAACGTTAAAACTACCGGTTAACTAAACCGGTTTGATTTGCTTCATCTCTAAACCAAGAGTTTCATACTGCTCGTATAATAGAAGCACATTGGGTTTTGTTACGTCTTCTCCTTCTTCTTCATATATCCTCTGTTTCGAGTCTTACACTTTCAATTTCTGATTGTGACTACTGACTATATGCAAAGGATTTATATATCTAAAAGCATTGGCGCTAGAGAAAATGTCTGAAAATATGAAGAGATATCACAAATATGAAGAGATATCACGCTAGAGAAAATGTCTGAAAATTAAAGATACAAACCATACTCATCACATAACTAAACCTGAAAGTATCATCAAACTGTAACAGTTCGACAAAGCTCAACCGAAGACGAGTTCAAGGCTATAAGCAAAACCGCATCCATTTACTATCTTTGCCTTTCTTCCAAAGAGATATCTGCCACAGAACACTCAAGTTAACGATTCCCAAATGCATCCATTGACTATATTTGGGTTCATAAGCATAACAAAAATGATCACCCTTAAGGTAAATATATATATTTTTTTTCATCAGGTAAATATTCTCCTCTATCACAACATGTCACAAAATCTCTACCCACACTAGGATGGATCTCAATCTGCTGCTTCGTTTCATTCTTTGCATCCAACACTTCCTAGGGGTGTATCTTTCCGTCGGTGACATTGATTTGTAATTACATGCCCACGACTGGTTGGCACAAAAGTTGATATGGCCGAGTTGGTCTAAGGCGCCAGATTAAGGTTCTGGTCCGAAAGGGCGTGGGTTCAAATCCCACTGTCAACAATATACTTTTGCCAAAATTATTTTTTTGCATAAAATTAAGGGCCGCTATATATTTCGGACCCAACTATACCGACGCAAAATCTTCTGGCCCAATTGTTCCGACCCAGTATCAGTTTTGTAACGAATCATTATCACCATGTGATTTTCAAATTGAGACCTAAAGGATAAAGATGTCATTTCATACATCAGATATTTTTTCCCCACCCAGAGATATTTTTTTCTTGGGACAAACAAAATATCTTTCTCTCCGATCGCCTTTCCATTGAGGCGCAATATACCAAAAAAGTGTCACGTGATATGTCCCCAACCACTACGAATTTTAACCACACATTTAACCATAGTTTAAACCAAAACCGGCTCCAACCCTAGAAAATATCTAACCTTGGTTCATATCGCATTCCCATTATAAATTGAACACATCATCTCTTATATTTTCCACAGCTCTCTCACATTTCTCCTCGCTGTAACCCTAGATCTTCTCTCTATTTCAATGGCGTCCGCAGATGTTGAGTACCGGTGTTTCGTTGGAGGACTAGCTTGGGCCACTAATGACCAAGCTCTTGAGGAAGCCTTCACTCAATACGGCGAAGTTATTGATTCCAAGGTCTGTTACACGCAGAGATCGGACTCCAAGGGATGTCGATGATCTGATCCTCGACGGATCTGTTCCGATCTTGTGTTTCTCTGTTACTTGATTCGATTACTCTGTTACTATGATTCGATTACTCGTTCCTTCTTTGTTACTGTTACTTGTTTTTCCCAATCGGTACGTTCATCTTCCTGCTTCTGTGAGCCCGGAGATCGATCGATTTTGTTGTTGTCGTTGTTGTAGATTTCACGCTTTCTTGATCGATTTTGTTTGATCGTTTTGCTGATCTGTTTCGTTTGTTGTTTAACAGATCATTAACGATCGTGAGACCGGAAGATCAAGGGGATTCGGATTCGTTACCTTCAAGGATGAGCAATCCATGAAGGATGCGATTGAGGGGATGAACGGACGAGATCTCGATGGACGTAACATCACTGTTAACGAGGCCCAGTCACGAGGAAGCGGTGGCGGAGGCGGCCGTGGAGGAGGTGGCGGTGGATACCGCAGGGAAGGTGGCGGTGGATATGGAGGTGGTGGCGGTGGATACGGTGGCGGTAGACGCGAGGGAGGATACAGCGGAGGTGGTGGTGGTGGTTACTCCTCGAGAGGAGGTGGTGGATACGGAGGTGGTGGTGGTAGACGCGAGGGAGGAGGAGGATACGGCGGTGGTGAAGGTGGAGGTTACGGAGGAAACAGTGGAGGAGGAGGATGGTGATTCCCCCTTTTAATTAGATTTTGGGGATTATTATTATGAAATGCTCTCTCTGTTATGCTTCCGCTGGGTTCTTCTGTGTGTTCTCTCTTTGGTTTCTGGTTCTGCTTCTTCTTAGTTTTGATGTAACAGTTCGTGATTAGGTATTTTGGTATCTGGAAACGTAATGTTAAGCCACTGTTCCTTCTCTGAATAACAATTTTCTTCGTGAGATTTATCTTTCTGGACTGATTCGTTTTATCATATTACAAATTAAATCCCAAAGTTGAAACTTATCTGACATGAAAATGCAAGTGTTACGATCTGAAGCAACTGCATAATTTTTTTGATCTTCCCATGCATCAAATAGGTTGAGAGAACAATTATACTTTGCATTTTAATCATTGAAGCTTGAAATATGTCTCCTACAAATGAATGCAGTGGAGAAAACTTTCTCCTTCAATCCGAGTAGATCCCAAATGTAATCGCCACTTGTGATCGAGCCATGAAGATGTTATGCTATTGAGGACTACACAGTCAAATGAATTCATCCATTCGTTGGCAACATACTGAACGATTAACTATCCTTAAGACCAATCACCACCCTACCTTTTACTATATACCAAGAGATTTCTACTTTTCTGTAAAGGCCAAATAAACCCACGGAGGTTTCTTCTCTTTTCTTTGTATAATTTATTGGCATCAGCAACATTTGCTCTGAAGTAAATTATTTTGGAATTTACACTACTAGGATTGTTTCAAACACATTGTGGTGATTTCTTATAAGAGCTAGTTTTTTGATCCAGTTTAAGATAACTAAGAAAACGATAAACAATAGTAAGAAAAATAAAGTGAGAAAAGTAAGAAATACAAACTAATTCGTTTTTTTGGGTTAAAGTTGTTTTTGTATTTGTTGTTGTGCAATTTTTAGAAGAAACGTGTTCCTATGAATTCAGAAAAAATATAGTACTACAAAACTAGTACAAATTCATAAACTTTTTAAAGAAAAATGAATTTATTTGAGACGATTTACCCTATTTTCTTAAGAAAACAACACTACTACATCGAGAAGAACAAAAGCAGCAATATAATATTTTTTGGCATTTCAAGTCTCGGTGTATTTTTTATTTCTTTTAAAAAATTGTATATATACTTTTTCCCTTAACACGAATCCCCATGAGATTTTCTCGATTTTGGTAATGACTCCAGATTTTATTTCTGAAATAAATATACTTTTGTCCATCATTTTGGACCTTATTCCGTTATTCGTCTTGGGTTCGTCCACCACTCGTGGCCCGTTTATTCTGGGCTAACGTAGTTAAGAAAACGAAGAGCAATTGCCGAGTATACATGGAATTACTCTGTATGTAACAAGAGAAACAAATTTAACAAAAGAGAAGCATGAGATTACTAGTAAAGCCTCTGGGGTTTATGTATGTATGTGCCACCATGGGCATCTCTCGAGGTCTTCACTTAGAAAACGGACGACGACATGACTTTTCCCTCCTTGAGATCTTTACCGCAACCGGTGTAACGAAACTTAAGTAACTAAACTAGCATGACTGTCTATGTTTCAAAACAAACTATTGTTGTCTTTTAATACAATTGTTCTCCACTTCCGAACATAAGTTTACGTACTTCTAATATAGTTTTCTTTTATATATTCTCCAATATAAAACAATGACTACTATATAATAATATGATTTTCTATTTGGGAATATATTGTAAATGTCTTTTCTTCAAGGTATGGCGATCTGGCTCATAAATATAGAGCGTCATGTGCAATTATCATAAAAATGTTCTAATTTTGTAGGCATATAAACAAGGTTTTTATATAAAAGACCCTAATTCTTAAAACACAACCCTAAAATATGACAACAAATTTTGCAATAGTGAGGGACCGGTGTATATGCACTTTTGGCACATGCCCAACACTTCCTTGAAAGTGCGAGTGAGGCAAATAAAAGTGCAGAAAATAAATAAGACACAAAGTTTGTTAACGAGGTTCGGTTTTTTCTACTCTTTAGGACCAAGTCCAGATTTCGATTTCACTAGAACAAGAAAGCAAATACAACTTATTCGCAAACGCGTAAATCAAGCATAACTCTCTTAATTCACCGCTCTGTTCATACCATGAAACCTTAAGGATAAATCTCTACCCTTAA
>OVAQ01000924.1:6900-22948 GCA_900406345.1 Erysimum cheiri | reverse complement strand
ATATTTCGATCGTATCATTCAAATTCAAAGAATCAATTCTTTTTAATCTTTTTTTCATCATAACGTTGATTCATTAAAAAAACGTTAAAGTTGATTTCCTTACCAAGTTTTGCTCTCTTATTCGTAGTTGGCTGTCAGGTCCAAATAAATCTTTGTCGTCAGGTCAAAACTACGGTTACAGTAATTTTGATAACCCGCAAATTTGTGGTATTATCGAAACTTACAAAAGACCCGTTATTGCATGAGACTCGTGAGCTTAGATTAGTGAGAAAGAGAGAGAGAGGTTTCGAATGTCGAAGATAGCTTTAGGGAACGAGTCACTTGTTGGGTCTTTGACTCCATCGAACAAGAAATCGTACAAAGTAACCAATAGGATTCAAGAAGGGAAGAAACCTTTGTATGCTGTTGTTTTTAACTTCCTTGATGCTCGTTTCTTCAATGTCTTCGTCACCGCTGGTGGAAATCGGGTAAATATTTCAACTTTCAATTCGGAATCAAGGTTTCAATTTTGGGTCTGTTTTAGGTTTTGATTGGGATTTGATTGCTCAATAGGTAAGACCTTTCCTTAAGTGTTTGATTTCTAGTCTTGAGATTGATTTTTGCTTGAGAGNGGAAAAATTGAAACTTTGCTTGATGCTATTGTTAGCTAGTCGGCTCATCAATGATTATGAAGCTTTTAGTTTAAGCTTTGTGGTATTGAAGATTACGTGAAAGTTATGGTTTTTTTTTCTAATTTAAAACTTAGTTGGAGTGACTTCATTACGTTATTATACACTTGATTGCTCTATCTTGTTATCAATGAGGGTTCCTAATATACCTGATAATGCTTGGCTCATCAATGATAATGGAGCGTTTAGTTTTAAGCCTTCTGTTATTAGAGATTTTGTGAAAGTTATGGTTTTTTCTTATTTAAGACTGGTTGGACTACCTTGGTTACCTTATACAATTGATTGCTATATCTTGTTGTCAATGAGGGTTCCTAATAGAACTGATAATGGCTCTTTGGTCGAAAGATCGGATACCCATTTGGGCTTACTTATCTCCGGTCGAAAGATCGGGTAGTTTGGGCTTAGTGGGCTTTGATGCCANATTAGGTTTCATCCTCTTTGGGCTCAGTTTTCTTCGGTCAGTATCCATTTGGGATTAGTGGGCTTTGATACCGTGTGAAAGTTCTCGGGTTCCAGTTAAAAACCAATCGGAAATGAGTGGAGTTAATTTGTAACCTTTTACATATGATTTTTGTTTCATACGGTTTTTAATGTGATATTCCTAATAGTATATTTCCTTCTCTGCAGTAATGCTGTTCAGTTGCTCAATGTGAATGTTGTTTCTTATCCATTTGCAAATGCTTTCATCTCTCTCAGTTTCCATTGAATTGTCATTTGAATGATTTTGTGGTGAGAGTTATTTGGTCTCATCAGCAATTATACCATTCGAAAAATTCTCGGGTTCCATTTTAAAAATGAATCCCAAATTTGTGGAGTTAATTTGTAATCTTATATGCTTGATTAGGTCCCATTCTCCTTTTATTGCAGTGTTCCTAACTGTTTTTTGTTTCTGCACTAAGGTTGTTTGGTTGCTCAATGTGAATGAAATTTCTTAACTAGTTGTAAATTTTTCACCTTTCCTACTTTCCGTTGGAGAGTCACTAGTTTGCAATATTCTTGAGTTTCCCATAAAAGTTTTAACCAAGCGGTTCTCTCATGTAACCTTTATTGAGCTGGGTCCTGAATCTCGTTACTGCCATTGGTGTATCTCTTATTATGTAGATTACTCTGTACAATTGTCTTGAAGATGGTGCCATATCAGCATTGCAATCCTTTGCTGATGAAGATGTAAGGAAGCATATATATTATATATTTACTAGCTTTTCCATGAAATTAAAAGAAATGATGTTTCATTGAGGCCATTTGGGTATGTCTATGTGCTCTGGAGATCAGAAAGAAGAGTCGTTTTACACTGTAAGTTGGGCGTGTGGCGTTAATGGGAACCCATTTGTTGCTGCTGGAGGAGTAAAAGGCATAATCCGAGTCATTGACGTCAACAATGAAATGATTCATAAGGTATTGTTGCATTTTTATAAGCTTTGGAATGACATGAAGACTTTATGGATGTTCTATGTATCCCTAGCAAATGATTCTATTTCTTTTTTGTATAATCTGTGCTCGCACATGTGCAGAGCCTTGTAGGCCACGGGGATTCAGTGAACGAAATCAGAACACAACCTTTAAAACCTCAACTTGTGATTACTGCTAGCAAGGTATATCTCTTGGCTTTCTTTTCTTTCTATAATATCCTGACATCTATTTATTTGTTGATGATTAAGAGTTTCTTACGTCTTAATTGGATCAGGATGAGTCTGTTCGTTTGTGGAATGTTGAAACTGGGATATGTATTCTGATATTTGCTGGAGCTGGAGGTCATCGCTACGAAGTTCTAAGTGTGGTGAGCCTATGTGGTTTCTATATTCCTTTATACAGTATGGATGTGAAAGACAACAATTGTCTGATTCATTTAGTTCCAGTTAATAAATAGACATGTTAAGGATAACAATCTTATCTTGAAAATTGTAGGATTTTCATCCCTCTGATATTTACCGTTTTGCTAGTTGTGGTATGGACACCACTATTAAAATATGGTCAATGAAAGGTACGGCCGAGCACATCTGAAAGGAACTTTCCATTTGTTAAAACCTTTTGAGAAAAATGGCTTGTAATCCGTTTGTATGATCTTATTCTTTGGCTGTCTTCAGAGTTTTGGACATATGTCGAGAAGTCATACACGTGGACTGATGATCCATCAAAATTCCCCACAAAATTTGTCCAATTCCCTGTGAGTATTTTGTTTTCCCTTGTCTTGTAACAACAAGTGACGTACAAGTATTACTGGCCTTTGTTAATAACATTACTTCTATGTGTAGGTATTTACAGCTTCAATTCATACAAATTACGTAGACTGTAACCGTTGGTTTGGTGATTTTATTCTCTCAAAGGTTAGTTAGTCAATGATGGGTAAAAAGATTTCATTTGGTGGAATATAACAGCATTAACTCTTGTGTGCTATATCTGATTCAGAGTGTGGACAACGAGATCCTGTTGTGGGAACCACAACTGAAAGAGAATTCTCCTGGAGAGGTTAGGATCTCATGTTTTGCACTAAACATAACAGAATTATTCATTTCATCACATATTTTACAAATTCTAGTTTTGTGGTTTGCAGGGTACTTCAGATGTTCTACTAAGATACCCGATTCCAATGTGTGATATTTGGTTTATCAAGTTTTCTTGTGATCTCCATTTCAATTCTGTTGCAATAGGTGATCAGAGAGCTCACTAGATACAAATCTGCATTATATATATACATTAACATTTCTTATCCATTTTGTGACAAATTCGTTGCTGGTTGATTATCAGGGAATCAGGAAGGAAAGATTTATGTCTGGGATTTAAAAAGTTGCCCTCCTGTTTTGATTACAAAGTAAGTTAGTTTCGGATTCAGACACAATGGTTGATCTTTTAGTCAAATGATTAAGCTTCACTTTGGTGTCTTTGTTGTAGTCTTAACATAATTCTCTGTTGCCATATAGGTTATCACACAATCAATCAAAGTCTGTAATCAGGCAAACCGCCATGTCTGTCGATGGAAGGTATAATCCATCTTCTCTCTCACCAATGCACTGAAAACTTCATAATTTTATTCTTGATTCAATATTTACTGTAAATAAAATCAAACATTGGATTCCGACATACTCTGTTTCTTCCATGGGATTGTAGCACAATTCTTGCTTGCTGCGAGGACGGGACTATATGGCGCTGGGACGTGATTACCAAGTAGCAGTCTGAGTCTTGTAGGAATTGATGAATTAGGATTCCGGAGAAATGAGATATCCATTCTTTTGTTGTAACTCTGATCTGTATTAATCATGCTATATGGAATAGTTTGTTTCTACTCCCTGAGACCTTTGAGATGCTCTTTATATAGCCTTGTTAACGTCAACACTTGCACCACATTGTAAACCCTTTATGCAGATTTTGCCTTATCTCTTCTGTTCAATACACAAGGCTGTATCCTGGAGCTTTATTGCAGGAACCACTCTCTTTCATAAGCTTTCTAGTCTTAAAAGCACTATCCCATGCTCCATTAGCTGCATGTACACTGGCCAAATTGATATAATTGACTGGTTTCTTCGGTTCCACACTCAGAAGCTGCGTGGCTGCTACTTTACTGAGCTGCACGTTCCCATGGCGCCTGCATGCATCAAGAAAAGATCCCCATGTTGATGAGCTAAGACTTATTATACCCACTTTACTTCTTATCAGTTCATAAGCTTCTTCCAAGTAGCCACTGCGTGCAAGCATATCTATGATGCAAGATAAGTGCTCTTCTCGAGCTTCAATACCGTGCTTGTTGATCATTGTATTGAAAATCTTCCAGCCTAGTTCGGTTTGTCCTGTATGGCTACAAGCAGAGAGGAGAGAAAGAAATGTAACGTCATTTGGTTTGATCCCTTCATGCTCCATTCTGTTATAAAGATCAATTGCTTTCTCAAAATTTCCATGTCTTCCATATCCTGCAATCAAAGAGGTCCATGATCTCACATCTTTCTCTTTCATCTCTTCGAAAGCACGGACTGCATCCTCGATTTCCCCAGACTTTGCATACATATCTATCAGCGAGTTACCCAAAGCAACATCAAATCTGATTTCGGAAGATTTTAAGGCAAAACCATGGATTTGTCTTCCAATGATTATAGATGCGATGTTGGTGCATATTTTAAGCATTGAGGATACAACAACTTCGTCCATCTTTGTTTTCATCAGTATCATCTCTTTGAAGATATCAAAGGCATCACTTGTGCAGTTTGTCTGCTGTGCAAAACCTGTAATTAGAGCAGTGCAAGAGATTAAGTCTCTTTTTGTTGTGCCCTCGTGCAGTTTCCAAGCATTGGCAAGGCTACTACACTTCACATATGCATCAATCAGAGATCTAATCAGTGCACTTGATCTTCCAAAACCCAGCTTGATCGCTAATCCGTGTAATTCACCGACTATTTCAAGACACTTAACTTCGATAGAAGCTCTCAAGAGGCTTCCAAAGGTAAAGCAGTCTGGCTTCTTCCCTGACACAGAGCAGCACAAGAAGCTATTTAACCAAACTGAGTCACAAAAGTTTTGAAATATGTAGGAAGAACAGAAACAAGTAGTTCACCTTCCACGAGCATCAACTGAAACAGGCTAAACGAAGTATCTGCACAAGCATTGGCAGTGTATCCATCGATCATTGCATTCCAGGAAACCAAATCCCTTTCTTTCATTGAATCAAACAGAAGACGAGCATTCTCCATCTTCCCACACCTGGCGTAAAGAGAAAGCAATGCACTCCTCACAATTAAGTTCCCTGCAAATGTCCCTTTCTGCACACAACCATGTATCTGCATCCCTTCTTTAAGACATCCCAAATCTTTACACGACTTTAAAACACTCCCGTAAGTGAAACGATTAGCCCTAACATTATCCTGGTGCATCTGTTTAAACAACAACAACGCGTCCCGGTGATATCCACATTGAGAAAATCCCGAGATCATAACTGTCCAAGAAACCACATCTCTCTTAGGCATTCTATCGAACAGTTTACGTGCGTGTTTCACATCTCCCTGTTTTGAGTACAGATTGATCAAGCTGTTGTTCAACTGTAGATTGGATCCAAACCCATTAGTCACCAAATCCCCATGGATCAACGGAAGTTGTTTCTTGATGATTTGGTAGCTGCATAATTTAAGAGCCTTGAGGTACAAAGAAGGGCTCAATAAGTAAGGTTTCCAAACAACCATATTTTCCCCATAAGCAGCTAGCATTATCCAACGGATCTGAATTTGATTTTATGGATTGAAATCAATCATGAAGAACATAGAAAGCAAAGCCCTTTTTATCTGCAAAACTTCTCAAAATTTTAATCCAAAAAGACAGTTCCTTTTTGGGTAATAGCAAGTACAAGCATTGCTCATATGCATACACAAATTTAGTTTCCACCATATATATAAAGGATACAAAAATTTTCCCGCTTTCAAGTCACATCTCTATATATGCTATATACATCAAAGAATTAGCTGCCTTGCTTCACTTCTTCTTCCCGTCTGAGTACACACTTTATATTTGGTTTCGTAATTTAGCCATTAAGCTCTGCAAGCTCTCGAGTTTCTGCTTGAGCTCGTTGGCGTGTTTTGTCGAAGATTCTGAATCGCTGAGATCAGAAACTAGAGCTGAACACTTGGCATCTAACTCCATTGATGCTTCTTCGATGGAAGAAATGGTAGATTCGAGGTTTGTACGTGATGAAATTTCTCTCATTGAATCTGATGATGCAGCAAATGGTGAGCTTTTGGGACTTCCTGCTCTGCTTGCTTTTGGAGAGAACATCTTGTCAAAACCTTCACTTCCTGCAACATTGTTCGATTTTTGGGTAAAAAGATGCAACATAGAGACATAAGCTGTAAGCCAAAAACGCAAATCCAAGAACTGGAGAAAGTTGGAACTATAATCTTAAATAGAGGCAGATGGGTTTGAGTCTTTGAGATAAGCATACCAAGGTTGCTTAGTTTATTTAGAGTTCCGTGGCCAATAGATTCTTCAAGCTTCAGCACACGTAAAACCCCTGCGACTATCCTTCCCATTGCGTCAACTTCAGATTTGCACAAGAATGTCAAATGTTGCAACTCATCCTTTGTAACAATTGCCTCAACCTGCAAGCACAAAGAACAAATACCTCTATTAGAAAACTACTTTACTAAAAGGAAGAAGCAAAGAGCAATGTGATCGGCTTCACTTACAGGTTGCTTAACAGAGAATTTCAGACTTTCTGCCACCCAGTTCAATGAGTCGNAACTCATCCTTTGTAACAATTGCCTCAACCTGCAAGCACAAATAACAAATACCTCTATTAGAAAACTACTTTACTAAAAGGAAGAAGCAAAGAGCAATGAGATCGGCTTCACTTACAGGTTGCTTAACAGAGAATTTCAGACTTTCTGCCACCCAGTTCAATGCGTCATCATGAACAGATTTGTCTTCAGACGCTACAATGTTAGCTTCAATGTTTACCCCTCCATGCACGTGACCATTTTCGTAAACTCCATTTGTAGGCAAACCATTACAAGAATCGATCCCTTTCTGCATTTGCGGCTTAACTGTCTGTAGACCTTCGACACTGACCTATAATGCATTCCCCAAAAAAAATAAAAAAGGCTCAGAAACACGTAAAGGTCCACAATCCTTATGGCATTTAAGAATGTAATTTTGTAAGAAATCCGAAGATAAAGTCAGCTCTGAGAGTTGCATATGGTTTTTCTAAGACGGCCAAACTCTCTTTCAAAGTGAATTGGTTATCATTAATCTGAGAAAGTTCACGAAAGAAATTGAGCTGTGGATAAAGAAGGTATATAGATACTTACAATAATTGAGTCCACAGGATACTTGTGAGCATCATACTGGTTTTCTGTCCCGTTTGAATCCACAAGCTTCGGTGTACTCTTGGCTATTACTCTGAAAGTACTGAAATTCGTGTGCCAGCACCTCTCTTCTCTTCTGATATCTTCATTATCGTTAGAACACCACCTTTCAGCCACACCTTCTCTTCCCTCCAAAGCAAACAACCAGTCTTTTAACTCAACGGAGACATCAATGTCATCTGGCCTTCCCAAATGTGGGAAACCATCACCATTCCAATTCCCTGGAGTTCCATCTAGACGCATATATTTAGCAACAATGGTTAGCGAAACTTGAAGCTGTAAACATGAACAATCTGCATATAGGATACTTTCACATGAACTATAAGAAACGGAAACAATCAAGATGTTTTTTTTCAATACCCTTTTTCCTGTCATCAACTATAGATGCTTTGAAAAGTTTTGACAAAGGTCCAGAAGATAAATGCTCTAATCCTCTAGACAGACCCTCTCCTGGACCACCATCATGATTCAGAATTCCAAATCGGTGTAATAGAGCTTCAGCATAGCTCATTCCTCCTCCTAGGCGTACGCCTGAAATACAAGCCACGATGTTTAAACTGTGGCACTCCATATCCTTTTCACTGAGGGGAATCACATGTGTTACGCTTATGTCCAGAAAAGGTGTCATGAGAGTGCTGCTACTATGCCCATCATGTCTTCTGTTGACAACCCAAAAGACACGCCTCAGTGGGGTAGACCCATTACAACTAACTAAGTGACCGTTCCAGCTATTCTCATTTCCATGGTGTACATCGGTGTCTACACAATCTACCTCAATATTTTCCCAGTATATGTTGGAGGATACTGCAATCGCGCCGCCAAGGGTTCTATGAGTTACCTTCACGGAAAGATCTTTGCCAAGAAACTGAACGAGTGGCATGTCCTGAGTACTACTAAACGAAGACTCAAGAAACTTAAGCTGCAGATCCTTCAAAGCCAATTTTACAGCAGTATCACTAGGAACCTTCTCCAATAACCCCCCAGTCAAAGAAACAGTATTCTGGCGTTTGCTTTCTTTAACAATCGAAATCTTTTCACTGACCTTACCAAAGTAAGAATAGAGGTCCAGAACGAAAAATAACTGCTCCACTGAAGCACGCGAAATATATTGCTCACAAGCAACTCCTATGCGAACAATACCACCAGGAGGAGGAATTGTTATCAGTGGCTTTCCATCTGCAGATACCATAGCAACTTCTATAGACAAGTCTTTTCCTTCAACACAATTCCACAAACCCATTTCTGGATCGAAAGAGCTCTGAAGTTCAGTCGAGGTGGGAGATGTTTCCAAAGCCAAACTAAAATGTGAGGCTCCAGCTGTCCATTTCTTTTGGCTGGCGTCAATAGGCTGTCCTGGCCAAAGACAGAAGCAAGCAGGATCCTTCTCCAGGTTTAGTAGTCGAACTTTTAGGGTAGGTGACTCCGCAAAAGATAAGTTTTCAATATGAAGCCTCGCTCCAGCGAAGGACTTTTTTACGGAAAGGTCTTCTTTGATTGCTGAATCTTCCATGTTTCTCATGTCTAATGGAACAGAGACATCTAACTCCTTGAGGGTGAAAAGAAGAGAATTAACAGAGTTATCGGGTAAAACATCACCGGGATTTACAACAATGCCATCAGCCAGAAAAGAAGAAATTCTTAAACAAGCTTCTTCCTGAAGATGAACCTGAGAAAGGATAGAAGAAGAGAATCGTGAAAGATTTGTTTAAAAGATAAAATTTGATTTTTACGTGATATACACATACCATGAGTGGTTGACACTGGATAACTGTCTTTGAGAAAAAGTGTGGGGGTTTTGGGGATGGCTTGACCTGAAGAGAGTGTAAGGAGATCAAGGGTACATCCTGAACTATTTGCCACGGGCCACTGTCCATTGGATATATGAGAGGGCAAAAATTCTTGGCTGTCCCAAATATATGGAAGGAAAATTAATCAGCATGAAAATGTTTCAAAGATCGACAGGATCACAATAGAAATTTTTTTGTAAAATACAGTCCGGAATCAATACCAAAGTCGGGAATTGCAAGGTCTTCGGCAGCAGCTTTCATAGATGGTTGGACTAGAGCACAAGGAGAGCGCGAAAAAGCATCCCTGAATTGAAACCATGAGTGATTATGCAAGAACTTAAATTCAAATTTGTGAACCAACACGTGCACAAGAATATATATTATAAGTAAACATCACCAGCAAATGCATGTGAAATAAAGAAATGAAAAAGGGAAAATAGCTAGCTTCAAAAGAACAATGTAAAGAGTACTCCATAAGAAGTAGATTATTTGAAGTTTTCTACAAATTTTTTCTATTTATATTGTATGACATACACTATCAAGCAAAATTTTGGCTTCTGCATCCACTAAACACGAGTAACACAAGGATATAGGTTTCAAAAGAGTCAGCAGAAACGAAGATCTTGACCATGTCGAAAGGTAAATCGCAACTACGACAAACGTAATGGTCTGAATATCAACAGAAATTCCAAAGTGATCAGAGCTCATTCTAGTAAAATTGCAGAGACAAAACTATTGATATGATGATAGGGAGCATAGTTCAAACATTAAAGAAAGCTATAGACAGATTACTCTAATCAGGAGTTTTACTATTTAATCCCGACATAAGCATATTCACCTTAAAAATAGCCCACCAACCAAAATCTTAGTCAAATAGTTAGCTGATTCTCCGTCCGAAACACAGGCCTGCAAGTATATATGCCTAGTGATGTCAGATTTCAGCACCATATAACAAGTTAAGATGCTTAGCTTACTGAAGTGCAGTAAATCATCTGAGGGCAATAAAATATCTAGTGAGCATAACATGACTAGAAGAGATATAGACAACCAAGTAAGTGGCCAAACCCATTATATGCATCAATCATAGTAGAGTGATTTTTAACCATGTAACCATTTTCACGAGGAATCAAATCAGGTCCAAATCCCTAATATCTTTTAAGAATTTTGCACATTGCCCGAGATCCCATTCATTAAAGATAATGTGTGTGTCTTGTTCCAACTCATACTATACTTATACACACTTACAATAAAATCATAAGAACTAGAGCTCCTAAAATCTGGTTTACGATTTTCCAGAACTAAGAAAAATTCCATGGTGCATAATGTGAATGAAGGAAACAAATCATGCTAGTTATTAGATCAAAATCTAAAAATCAGTGAGAACATACCCGAGAAAAAAGGAGTGATTGCATTAGTAGTTCCAGTTGGAATTCTGAAACGTAGAAAGGTGGTATATGTTAAGCCCAAGAAACAAGAGTAATGGTTCTAAGCAAGACTGCACTCTTAGCTACCATGTGGTGAGTCAAATTAACTAACCAGCATCTTTAATGCAAAGAAATACATGGTCCACAAGAACGGAGACAAGAGAACGTCCTGCTGCTTCAGCAGACTGGTGAAGGCATACCATTAAAGAATGAGAAAAAGAATTCATCTAAAACGTTCCTTTAAAATGATCCAGTGGGAATGTGAAATTTTAGACCTGCTGAGATTTTGGATCTACATCTCCTCTGTTTAGGCATAAGTACATTCCAGTTAGAAAGCGGAGAAGTGCGCGCAACCCTGTTCCGAAGAATAATGAGTAGACTTAGTTATCTATCTGTATCAACATGACAACATGCTATCTGAAAACTAAGAGAAATATCTTCAAACCTGGTTCACTTAAGNTTTTCGTAAACTCCATTTGTAGGCAAACCATTACAAGAATCGGTCCCTTTCTGCATTTGCGGCTTAACTGTCTGTAGACCTTCGACACTGACCTATAATGCATTCCCCAAAAAAAATAAAAAAGGCTCAGAAACACGTAAAGGTCCACAATCCTTATGGCATTTAAGAATGTAATTTTGTAAGAAATCCGAAGATAAAGTCAGCTCTGAGAGTTGCATATGGTTTTTCTAAGACGGCCAAACTCTCTTTCAAAGTGAATTGGTTATCATTAATCTGAGAAAGTTCACGAAAGAAATTGAGCTGTGGATAAAGAAGGTATATAGATACTTACAATAATTGAGTCCACAGGATACTTGTGAGCATCATACTGGTTTTCTGTCCCGTTTGAATCCACAAGCTTCGGTGTACTCTTGGCTATTACTCTGAAAGTACTGAAATTCGTGTGCCAGCACCTCTCTTCTCTTCTGATATCTTCATTATCGTTAGAACACCACCTTTCAGCCACACCTTCTCTTCCCTCCAAAGCAAACAACCAGTCTTTTAACTCAACGGAGACATCAATGTCATCTGGCCTTCCCAAATGTGGGAAACCATCACCATTCCAATTCCCTGGAGTTCCATCTAGACGCATATATTTAGCAACAATGGTTAGCGAAACTTGAAGCTGTAAACATGAACAATCTGCATATAGGATACTTTCACATGAACTATAAGAAACGGAAACAATCAAGATGTTTTTTTTCAATACCCTTTTTCCTGTCATCAACTATAGATGCTTTGAAAAGTTTTGACAAAGGTCCAGAAGATAAATGCTCTAATCCTCTAGACAGACCCTCTCCTGGACCACCATCATGATTCAGAATTCCAAATCGGTGTAATAGAGCTTCAGCATAGCTCATTCCTCCTCCTAGGCGTACGCCTGAAATACAAGCCACGATGTTTAAACTGTGGCACTCCATATCCTTTTCACTGAGGGGAATCACATGTGTTACGCTTATGTCCAGAAAAGGTGTCATGAGAGTGCTGCTACTATGCCCATCATGTCTTCTGTTGACAACCCAAAAGACACGCCTCAGTGGGGTAGACCCATTACAACTAACTAAGTGACCGTTCCAGCTATTCTCATTTCCATGGTGTACATCGGTGTCTACACAATCTACCTCAATATTTTCCCAGTATATGTTGGAGGATACTGCAATCGCGCCGCCAAGGGTTCTATGAGTTACCTTCACGGAAAGATCTTTGCCAAGAAACTGAACGAGTGGCATGTCCTGAGTACTACTAAACGAAGACTCAAGAAACTTAAGCTGCAGATCCTTCAAAGCCAATTTTACAGCAGTATCACTAGGAACCTTCTCCAATAACCCCCCAGTCAAAGAAACAGTATTCTGGCGTTTGCTTTCTTTAACAATCGAAATCTTTTCACTGACCTTACCAAAGTAAGAATAGAGGTCCAGAACGAAAAATAACTGCTCCACTGAAGCACGCGAAATATATTGCTCACAAGCAACTCCTATGCGAACAATACCACCAGGAGGAGGAATTGTTATCAGTGGCTTTCCATCTGCAGATACCATAGCAACTTCTATAGACAAGTCTTTTCCTTCAACACAATTCCACAAACCCATTTCTGGATCGAAAGAGCTCTGAAGTTCAGTCGAGGTGGGAGATGTTTCCAAAGCCAAACTAAAATGTGAGGCTCCAGCTGTCCATTTCTTTTGGCTGGCGTCAATAGGCTGTCCTGGCCAAAGACAGAAGCAAGCAGGATCCTTCTCCAGGTTTAGTAGTCGAACTTTTAGGGTAGGTGACTCCGCAAAAGATAAGTTTTCAATATGAAGCCTCGCTCCAGCGAAGGACTTTTTTACGGAAAGGTCTTCTTTGATTGCTGAATCTTCCATGTTACTCATGTCTAATGGAACAGAGACATCTAACTCCTTGAGGGTGAAAAGAAGAGAATTAACAGAGTTATCGGGTAAAACATCACCGGGATTTACAACAATGCCATCAGCCAGAAAAGAAGAAATTCTTAAACAAGCTTCTTCCTGAAGATGAACCTGAGAAAGGATAGAAGAAGAGAATCGTGAAAGATTTGTTTAAAAGATAAAATTTGATTTTTACGTGATATACACATACCATGAGTGGTTGGCACTGGATAACTGTCTTTGAGAAAAAGTGTGGGGGTTTTGGGGATGGCTTGACCTGAAGAGAGTGTAAGGAGATCAAGGGTACATCCTGAACTATTTGCCACGGGCCACTGTCCATTGGATATATGAGAGGGCAAAAATTCTTGGCTGTCCCAAATATATGGAAGGAAAATTAATCAGCATGAAAATGTTTCAAAGATCGACAGGATCACAATAGAAATTTTTTTGTAAAATACAGTCCGGAATCAATACCAAAGTCGGGAATTGCAAGGTCTTCGGCAGCAGCTTTCATAGATGGTTGGACTAGAGCACAAGGAGAGCGCGAAAAAGCATCCCTGAATTGAAACCATGAGTGATTATGCAAGAACTTAAATTCAAATTTGTGAACCAACACGTGCACAAGAATATATATTATAAGTAAACATCACCAGCAAATGCATGTGAAATAAAGAAATGAAAAAGGGAAAATAGCTAGCTTCAAAAGAACAATGTAAAGAGTACTCCATAAGAAGTAGATTATTTGAAGTTTTCTACAAATTTTTTCTATTTATATTGTATGACATACACTATCAAGCAAAATTTTGGCTTCTGCATCCACTAAACACGAGTAACACAAGGATATAGGTTTCAAAAGAGTCAGCAGAAACGAAGATCTTGACCATGTCGAAAGGTAAATCGCAACTACGACAAACGTAATGGTCTGAATATCAACAGAAATTCCAAAGTGATCAGAGCTCATTCTAGTAAAATTGCAGAGACAAAACTATTGATATGATGATAGGGAGCATAGTTCAAACATTAAAGAAAGCTATAGACAGATTACTCTAATCAGGAGTTTTACTATTTAATCCCGACATAAGCATATTCACCTTAAAAATAGCCCACCAACCAAAATCTTAGTCAAATAGTTAGCTGATTCTCCGTCCGAAACACAGGCCTGCAAGTATATATGCCTAGTGATGTCAGATTTCAGCACCATATAACAAGTTAAGATGCTTAGCTTACTGAAGTGCAGTAAATCATCTGAGGGCAATAAAATATCTAGTGAGCATAACATGACTAGAAGAGATATAGACAACCAAGTAAGTGGCCAAACCCATTATATGCATCAATCATAGTAGAGTGATTTTTAACCATGTAACCATTTTCACGAGGAATCAAATCAGGTCCAAATCCCTAATATCTTTTAAGAATTTCGCACATTGCCCGAGATCCGATTCATTAAAGATAATGTGTGTGTCTTGTTCCAACTCATACTATACTTATACACACTTACAATAAAATCATAAGAACTAGAGCTCCTAAAATCTGGTTTACGATTTTCCAGAACTAAGAAAAATTCCATGGTGCATAATGTGAATGAAGGAAACAAATCATGCTAGTTATTAGATCAAAATCTAAAAATCAGTGAGAACATACCCGAGAAAAAAGGAGTGATTGCATTAGTAGTTCCAGTTGGAATTCTGAAACGTAGAAAGGTGGTATATGTTAAGCCCAAGAAACAAGAGTAATGGTTCTAAGCAAGACTGCACTCTTAGCTACCATGTGGTGAGTCAAATTAACTAACCAGCATCTTTAATGCAAAGAAATACATGGTCCACAAGAACGGAGACAAGAGAACGTCCTGCTGCTTCAGCAGACTGGTGAAGGCATACCATTAAAGAATGAGAAAAAGAATTCATCTAAAACGTTCCTTTAAAATGATCCAGTGGGAATGTGAAATTTTAGACCTGCTGAGATTTTGGATCTACATCTCCTCTGTTTAGGCATAAGTACATTCCAGTTAGAAAGCGGAGAAGTGCGCGCAACCCTGTTCCGAAGAATAATGAGTAGACTTAGTTATCTATCTGTATCAACATGACAACATGCTATCTGAAAACTAAGAGAGATATCTTCAAACCTGGTTCACTTAAGGCTGGACAAACAGCTTCTGGAATATGCAACTGGACTTCAAGCCCAAGTGGACTGTTTAGTGCTGTTCTCTGAACTGTGATCTGAACAAGAGTCCACCATCAGGGCTAATGAATTAGGCACCAAAACATCTAATGCATTCAAGCATCCTACTTGAATATCACAAATACAAGTATTAGAGAATGGAAAACAAATGTTTACATATGCTTGGCCAGAAATTCCTTCTAAAAAGCGTTCTCCGCCAAAGAACACTCGTTTTGCACCATCATCATCTCTGAGGTTTGCTTCTTCAGAGCGGGCTAAATTAGCATCAGTGAACATATCAGGATGTGGCAGAAGATCAATTGATAAAGCTTCCCATTCAAGTTTCTGATAACGAAAGTATATGCATCACAAGTAGAAAACAAATCCCATCAGGAATAATATCTTCAAAGAAAATGATCAGGTAGAAATAAAGTAGTTTTAAAAGAAAGCACCATGGAAATAAATAGATATTTGGCACTGTTTTCGCTAACACGGAATGCTCAATCTTGAGCCATCAAGAAAATAGTATCAAGGAAAACTCGTTAAAGAATGGCATCAATACCTTAAACAAATAAATAAATCCTGTGTTAGTAGAGAAGTCCCTTGCTTCTTTCAGATTTACAACCTGTACATTAAAATTCATTCAGAAATTCAAAATCTTCCAGAAAAGGATTTTTTTACAACATGCTCGCAAATCTCACCTTCCAATTCTCATTAGTGGTGTACAGAACAAGGTTACGTATTGTAATAGAAGCCAGCGGAGCAGCCCTAGATACAAAGTATAAGAGCTTAGA
>OVAQ01000923.1:0-22953 GCA_900406345.1 Erysimum cheiri | reverse complement strand
CATCAAAACTCTATTGAAATCACAAACCAATAACACCCCCTAAATGATTTGAGAAAGTAGATTATTCGTTAAAAGATTATATCACTGAAACTAATATCTAGACAGCCTAATTAAAAATCTGGTAATATATCATTTTGTGATGAATTGATGATAACTTTCATAATCCATTGACAAAAAAACAAAAACAAAAAAAACTTTCATAATACATAATAAAATTTCTGTTTTTGAGTCGAGTGGCTAACCCTCAAAACAAATTAGTTTTAACCATCCTCTTGCAATTACATCCATCCTATATCATACGTGGCATCTAAATTTTTTTACGAACCATCAATTTGCAATTTTGCATGACACCTTAAACTAAAACTGAGAATTATTTTTTGGATGAACTCTTACAAGAGTTAGTTTGATAATCTTTTTTAGAAGAGAACAAAAATGAGAGTAAAATGTAGCTTACGAAACAGCACATGTACAGTAGTTTAACTAAAATTTTAAATTAAGTATGACGACGTATTAAGTGTCATTATGGTGTTCAGTTATCAGTTAACACAATATTTTGGGGAAGATCCTCGTGTTTTCCCTAAGATCTTTTGGCTTTAAATTTACATTTATAGAAATAGATACAACTTGTATTTATAAATTAATTCCCACCTTATACTGATTTTTATATCTATGAATATGACTTAACATTTAAATCCGAAACAAAGCGACCACATGTCATTGTTTAGCCAACACAAGTTCTTTCATCAGGTGACCTTCATCGTNTTTTTTTTTTTTTTTTTTTTTTTTTTGGTTGAATTATACAGTACATAATTTATCGGAAGGCTTTTTAGGCCCAAGGGACTAATCTATGTCGCCGGCAATGCCCAAATATTAATTCTCCGGTGGCCAAGACTCAAATTAAATATCAGACTAATCGTTTTTTAGTAATATGCATAGCATAAAATTAAATATCTGGTTACTAATTACTCCGGGTAAAATTTAGTATAACGTTGTTGTTACTAGTATCATATAGTTTTCATGAATTGCATTTACAAAAAGAGAAAAAAGAGGTATGATTGGTGAACCTAATTGTCGGAAAAAAAAAAGATCGGTGAACCTAATTAAATTACCAAACTAATTTGCTTCGATTGATTGAATCTGATGATAATTGATTTTATTTATACATAACAAAGTCAACCTTTAATTCAAACGATTATTTAAATAATAAAAAACAATAAATTGGCAACTAAAGGATGATAATTTTTAGAATATGCTTCATTGTATGATTTTCTATTTCTCTATTTTTAAAAACTATATGATCTAAAAAATTATATATTTGTATTATTTTTTATGTATTTTAATTGAAAACCCTTTAACAAAAAAAAACGATGATAATTATAAAATGAAATCAACTTCTTTTTGAATCAAAATACAAAAAAAGAATTATTAATGGTACCATTTTGAAGCTAAGTATAAAACCAGAGTCTTAAATAATGTATGACAAATGTCCATTATAATTATTTTTAAATCTATTATTATAGTATTATTTTGAGAATAGACACTGTATAGCCAGCCAAATTCTACCCTCTTATTCGCAAAAATAACAGATGGAAAAATAATAAATGTATGTTGGTTCAGTCGTGTGTATTTCAAACATACAGTAGTGTCATACTAGTATTATTTTACTTTATAATGCGTAATTTACATGATGATGGTCTGATATTTATTTATTATGCGGAAGACATCACTTTTTCTACGGTATTTTTTTTTTTAAATTATGCACAGTTTTTCCAAAGACTTTCTAGACTCAAATGACTAATCTGTGTCGCCGGCAATACCCAAATATTAATCCTCTGGTGGCCAAGACTCGAACCCGGGTTCGTATTAGGACCTACCTCCCTCAAGTACCACTGAGACACAAGTGCTTGGTTTTTTTTTTTATACCAGGAGATTTTGGGCCGAATCCCGTAATCCCTCCAGGCCCGAAACCACAGCATGTAATATTAGTTTCGTCCCAAACGTCACTCGAACCAGGGACCTCTAAGATTCGCCTAGAGTCTCTACCCGTTGAGCTAATGACACTTGGTCTTTTTCTCTACAGTATTATCATATCATATTTTGGAAACAAAACCGTAGATTAAGAATCCTATTTTAAAAATTCTCCCTTTATTAGTTAAGAACAAACAAAAATAGAACAATTACAGTTTTTAACATAACAAAATTATTAACCGATCGAACAACGTTTTCGAATTAATTTGATACTTGCATGTAACAACCTGATCACGAGCAGCCCACAAGTTCATAATTCTATGCCGTGGGGAGTCGATAACTAATTTAAAACAATGGAATCTTTTTAAGAAATTTTTTTAAAAAATGATATACTCATAATCTATTTAGGAAGTTAATGGGTGTCATTATTGAAGAATAATTAACTCAAATAATCTACTCATAATACATTTAATTAAGGCCAGGGTCCAGAGAGCATATGTAAAGCGACAAAGATGGGTCCCATTCTAACCACGTGGCAGACAGAAAAAGATTTTGATGAACGTAGGTCCCGCTAAAGTAAAAGGCCTTAGTATTGGCCCATCACATGGATCCATTTCCCATGTTCTTAACATGCGAATCACTCACTTCTTCTGTTTTGACCAGCAAATATCAACGATATGTATACGTTCCAATGAAATATAAAACCGTTTCCTGAAAATGAATACTATAGTCTCGAGGTCACTAGTTAATTTAATTTTTAAGCTCACACATAACAAAAAAAACATAAATGAATTATTTTTATGATCAACAATTTTCATAACTCTAAACTAATAGTAGTAGTATTTAATTATTTTTTAACTTACATAACAACAAAAAAAACTTTCTTCTATTACATTAACATTATATATTGGAATCTATTGAAATTAACAAAAAAAATGTCCTGAGAATAAAAATAAATATGACCTGCTCATGTCAATTATAAAGTTTAGAGTTTCTTTTGGTAAAAATGAGATTATTAAGCGCTTATTTGACTTGATAAATTATTATTTTTAAAGAGACCAAGTATATTATCTTCTTAGTGTAAAAGTCGGCTAAACTTTTGTTTTGGACGGTCGCTTAATTCTTCTTCTTCTTTTTTTTCCATCCATTGCACTATTGCAGCCTACAACAAGAACATCAACAAAAATAATATGCCATTGGCTAGCTCTTATATCAAAAAAAAATATACACTGCCATTTGATAGCTGTTGTATGTACTTTTTAGTTTATTTTATATTGATATGGATCCGGTCAAACAAAGTTATGAAGCATTAATGAACTTGAATTTAATGTCACTGCGAAAAGGTTAAAAGAAACCCAACTTTTTTCTTTGAAGCATATCTAATGCATGCATTTATAATTGGGTGAATGAACAGAATGTACAATAATGTTTATCTTATTGTAGATTAAATATAGTACACTACTTTCATATGTACATGTTAATTAGAATATACTTCTCCAAATTAATTTCTCTAATATCAAAAAAAAAAAAAAACTTCTCTAATTTGATGTTAAACAAAAAAGTCTTTAATTCTCTAAGTTTCTTATTCAATACTGATTGTGTAATGAAAATTTACTAGTTCCATAGCATTTGAAGACGTTTTTGATGTTTAAAATACTAAACGGCCGGCTTACGTTGGATAGTGAAATTAAATACTACTTAGTAGTGACGCACCTGAGAAAAAGGTAGTATTACATTGTTCGTGACAACGATACAAACAATAATACTATAATATTCTGTAAACGTTTCATATGCTATTTAACATGTGAGGTAACTATCGAGCATTGAATAAAAAGTTTAATCTAAGAAAAGTAGGGAGTAGCTCTGTAATAAGATTTACAAATTCAATTAACAAATTACTTTCTTTTTTTTGGTCAACAACAAAATTTGATACCTTATTTTAAAAAACAAATTAAAGAAGGAAGAAGCAAATTCTTCAGGACGTTAAAGCCGACAAGCCGTTACTGCCTCATTTAAAAAATGGATTCTGCTTATGACTTTATTGTTACTCTCCACAGAATCCCAATGCAATATTACAAATCAACGTTCTTTTTTTGGTGTTCTGTTAAGAATTTGCAAGCCAACGTTCTCTTTATTATCAACCGCTATTTCAACGCAATATTGCAACCCAACGTTCTCTTTTCTTAGTCAATCTTACCTGTCACAATATTAATAATTATCAACAATTATATAAAGGTTGAAAGTACATTGAACAAAACACATACAAGTATACAACATTTCTGTTATAAGATTTTTGTCGTTATATTATTCACTTTGGATTACTTTTTTGTCGTAGAGTCACTCTTAAAATCTTAAAATTATATATTGTCTAAATTTCTTTAACAAAATATATATATATATATATATATATTGTCTATATACTGTATGGAAAAAAAAAAAAAACCATGTGCACTGCTTACACACCCAAAAACAAGGATAATTCGAGTCATTAAATTAAAGAAATGACTCATTGGGAGGTCAAACCACCATCTCATCTTTGTCCTTTCACACAAGTCAACCCTAATTTACTCAATACCAAAATTTCATAATTAAAAAAAAAAAACACTAATCAACAAAATAGTTTACTCAACTTCCCATTATATATATAACTTATCATCATCGCCATCACCATCACCATCACCTTCAACCTCATAACCTACAAAAACTTCACCGGAAAAATGGAAGACGACTGTTATTACCTCGACACCGATCTCGATCTCAGCTTCACATCCACCGCCACAGACCGTACATTCACCTCATCAAGTGCTCGATCAAGTCTCACACGCTCAAGCCTCACTTTAAGCTTCAACGACAGACTATCAACCGCAACAACTCCTTCAACCACCACTTCCTCCGCCGCAACAACACTCCACCACCGTCGTCACGATTCTCACTGGACAGCAATCAGAGCAGCAACCACTCTTTCCTCCGACGGAAGACTCCATCTCCGTCACTTTAAACTCGTCCGCCACCTCGGAACTGGCAACCTCGGCCGTGTTTTCCTCTGTCACCTCCGTGATTGCCCTAACACCACCGGATTCGCACTTAAAGTAATCGATCGTGATGTTCTCACGGCGAAGAAGCTTTCACACGTGGAAACAGAAGCTGAGATCCTCTCCTTGCTAGACCACCCGTTCTTACCTACACTCTACGCACGAATCGATGCTTCTCACTATACTTGCCTCCTTATAGATTACTGCCCTAACGGTGATTTACATTCCTTGCTCCGTAAGCAACCTAATAACCGCTTACCGATTTCTCCGGTCAGATTCTTCGCCTCCGAAGTTCTCGTCGCCTTGGAGTATCTCCACGCTCTCGGAATCGTTTATCGAGATCTTAAACCGGAGAATATCTTGATTCGTGAAGATGGACACATTATGCTCTCAGATTTCGATCTCTGTTTCAAAGCCGACGTAGTTCCAACTTTCCGATCTCGACGATTCCGGAGAGCTTCGTCTTCTCCGAGGAGGAATCGTCGTGTTGGCGGTTGTTTCTCCACGGAGGTAGAGTACGAGCGGGAAGAGATCGTTGCGGAATTCGCGGCGGAGCCAGTGACGGCGTTTTCTAAATCTTGTGTAGGAACTCACGAGTATTTAGCGCCGGAGCTAGTCGCCGGAAACGGTCACGGAAGCGGAGTAGATTGGTGGGCGTTTGGGATATTTCTATACGAAATGTTAAACGGAACGACGCCGTTTAAAGGTGGGACTAAAGAACAAACCCTGCGCAATATAGTATCGAACGATGACGTGGCGTTTCCTTTAGACCGAGACGGAGAAGAAGAAGAAGGTATGGTTGAAGCGAAGGATTTGATAGAGAAGCTTTTAGCGAAAGATCCGAGTAAAAGGCTAGGATGCGCCAGGGGTGCGCAAGATATCAAAAGGCATGCGTTTTTCGAAGGAATCAAGTGGCCGTTGATCAGAAACTATAAACCGCCGGAGATTCGAGGTCTGGTGAAGAAGACGAAGGCACATGCAAGTCACGTGACTGCTGTTTCGCCACGGAGGAAGAAGTCGTTGTGGCGGGCCCTGTCACATTTACTGCGCAGTAGAAGCTTAAACGGGAGCAGCAGTAAAATTCAGAGCAATAATAATTACTATCATTATGTGGGTAAAAGCTATAACGCTAGTCGCAAACGCGTTTAAGGCGTTTACCTTTTATATGAAAAAAATATCTCATAGAGGTAGAAAAAAAAGTGGAACAGCAGTTTGATCATGTTTTCGATTGAGACATTCTTTATTTTTTTTGTTCGATGTTTCTGGAACTCATACAACAAATTATACTTAACATTTCCTATTCATGATTTGTAATCTTAACATTTTTGGGCATCATCTTACCAAAGGAAAATGAAATCATAATAATTAAACGAATTCAGGATACATCTGTTATCTTTTGGAATTTGTCTTTCCCATAGGCAATATTGCCCATAGGTAATAGGAGGAACAAAAGTATATCGGAGAGCTTTATTAAGTAGCGGGCCTTATCATTAGGCCCATTTAGGATTCAATAGTCCTATTGAATTGTCAACAATGCAAAAAAAAGTATACATCAGCCATATAATATAATCTTTTGGGCAGAGTCAAATGCACATTATGCTCTAGTTTTATCAAAGTCTTTGGCTCCAATTTACCCGAATAGTGAGATTTTGACTCAATCGCTTTGAACTCTTCTTTCTAACAAGCGAGTCCAATTCTCGTAATTAAATCTTAATTAATTTCTACTTATATATGTTTTAAGTCAAAGAGGACTTGCTTCTTAGGCCCAAATGTACATTGTAATTTTATGCTCTGGATTTATCAGCCTTTATAAATTTTTTGAACATTTTTCCGTCTTCTCAAAGGCACCTCTCTCTTTAAAGATGATTTGTGGCATGTCAAGCCTTGGTAAGGTTTTTCCCTTTGCATAGACTTAAACCACATATACACAAACACAAGACACTATGATAAAGAGAAACAAAACACTAACGATACTTGATTTTTATTTTATTTGCTTTTCAACAATCCTGATTTTAGTTTTTATGTGTAATTAGTAGAGTTTTAGGAAATTGAGATTAAGAAAATCAGAAGCAAAGCAAATACACATTCAATGCTTTGTCTTCTTTTCTCACAAATATCCTCTTTTCATGCTCTACCTTTCTTTCGTTTCTACTCTTTCTTGTATTTTGTGATTTATATATGCAAGTTGTTCGTGTGATTATCTTTTTGGAGTTATATACATATTCTTCTATTCATAGAAATACCAAATTATCATCATTTAATTTCTGTGATGATAAAATAATAAAGTCGTATATTTGCTTCTCCATATACGGTATACAGTATAAGTGAGGGATCCTTAAAAAAGATTTGGGCGGCTGTATATTTGTTGTTGGAAAGGTAAACTACACATATGCGAAAGTACTAACTTATATCAATGAACTATATATTAAAGCTATGAGCATACAGAAAGTTTTTTTTTTTTTCCAGAAAGTTTATAATATACTACTACTAAGCTATAATAAATTATTGATGTTTTGATGATTACATGAAACTATACTTCCTTGAAGAATCAAGAAAAGGGATCCATGCAAATCCCAAGGTCAATTAATGAACCAAAACTCAGACCATGTTCATCTGTTTCTTCTTTCCTTCATATCTAATTCACCTTTTCCCCAAGATTTCTCTTCTTCCTCTTCACTCTATATATATTCTTCAATCCCTTTTCTTCTTCTCCACAACTCTCTTCTTTACCCACAAAAGGGTTTTTTTCTTTTCTTCATCACATTCTACACCCAAAACTTTCAATCTTTTTATTTGTCCTCTTTCTTTTAAATACTTAATGGCCGAGTTCAAGAGTAAGTTAAACAAAGGTCACGCCTTTACAAGCAAATGTGCTTCCTTGGTGAAGGAGCAACGAGCTCGTCTCTACATTCTCCGTCGTTGCGCTACCATGCTTTGTTGCTGGTACATCCAAGGCGATGAGTAAAGAGAATATATAACATCCCAAATGCTATATACACATAAATCTATATATAAAATATATATATCACCCTAATATCTAGTTCTTGAAGCTCCATGGAAATTGAAGCTCTCCTTTGGCTGCTTGGCAAAATCCTTTCACAAGAAACTTGATTCTCTCTTCTGATATGTTCTGGTTCAAAACCCTTTTACAAGCCTGTCGTTTTTTAACCTAAAGGATCAATCTTTTAGGTTTTTTTTGGGTTTGCTTCATGGGTTAATTTGCATCAGAACAGGGAGAGAGCAAGAGATTTATCCGGCAAGCGAGCCGGAGTTTTTACTGTGTCTGAGACAGAGACACTGGAGATGCTAGTTCTTTAAGAAATGGAAGATCTTTGACGGGTTTTGATTGGTTTCACTTTGGACCGGAGAAGACTGTTTTGTTTCATCAGTGACATTTCCTCTGTATAATTTCAGTTTTGTTTCTCTTTTGTTGCATCATATTCTAATAAGACCAAATAAATAAGTCTATGGTTACATGTTGGACCAAGACTAAACATGTCTCTTTTGATTCTCATATTCTAATAATACATCAACAGTTTTCACTTTCACCACAAATCCTACAGATGATAGTTTGCTTAGTCCAAAATTTCATGTCAATGAGATTTACCTAGTTTATCACTCCTGCTCAATCCAATCCTTGAACAGCAACATCATGTAAATAGGAACGTTTAACGCCGCAATGACGATGATCATCATGATTGTACGTATCACTCTCTGGATCACAAGTTTTGTTCTTGATTTTGATGCTGATCTCATCAGAGGATCAGATCCACCAGCACCTGCAGTTACATCTGAGTCCATCACAAGCTCAACCTGCTCGTTAGCGTTCTTTCTAGCCGCTGCTCTCAACACCGCGTTACCCCTAGAGAGAAAATAAGAAGACGAGAAATCAAAACTTGTGTCTGTAATGAGAATCCAAAGGATGGTTGATGTCTTACTTTTCTACAAGAGGTTTATCGCTTTGACGTTTCACGGGAGTTTGAAGAACTTTCTTCACTAGATGCATAGATCCTTCTGCGTCCCATACCATTTCATACTCACAGTTCTCATCTTCGTTCTTCTCCTTCGTGACGCTGCTTAAAAAGCTTGATTTCATCACATTTGAGATACAGTCTGCAGCGGTGTTTAAAAAGCTTATTCCATGATTTGGCCAGAGAAGGAGAGCAAGAAGGGACATAGCGAATAGAGAGAGGTACCTGGTAGTTCAAAATTAGACTCAAAAAATTCATAAACATGCATCAAAACAATAATCATAAAGCCAAGAACTCTCTGATCAGAAACATACCACATGTAAATGAATAATTGGCGCGGAAGGAAGCATAATTGGGTGTGTAACATTTTATCTAAATCAGATGAGTTTTGATGGACGGCATTGGGAACAGATAATAGCATGAATGACGGATATATATTTCCTTGTTGCCAGCTTATAGTACCTAAAGTATGCTGTAATAAAATATTCACTATCAAAATATTTTGTGGCCATAGAAGAAATCCAAATATTTTGTGGCCATAGCTTAGTAATGTTACCTCAGTTACAGATCCTGCTTCCGACTTGTGGCTTACAGTACACTGGTCATGATCATGGCCAGAAAGAACGAGTATCTGCAGAAAAAAAGGCCAAAACGTTGCTGTATTGTTTGGTTAAGCGTAATGAAAGCTATGTTTGAAGTGACATTGACAAGAAACACAGACAGAACTCTCCCATGAACAAAAAATAGAAGAAATTTATCTTACGGGTTTGATCAACTCCAGTAACTTCTTTGATGATTCTGGAGTGATATAATTCTGGTATCTGCGTAGGAAGATAAAATACAAAAATGACAACATTGGATTAGTTGTTCACTGAACAAAACTGGTTTATTAAAAGCTAACACAAGTTCTGTATAATAAATGGAAAGCTAGAAGTTTACATTACTTCTTGATCTTGTTTATGGCGCCAAAACCGCTGTACATGAAAGTGGAGACATTAGACCACAAACAAAGTGTTTACATTTGAATTACACTAGGATCCGAGCAGATAAATCACCTGATCAATGACAGAAGCACCACGGTGAGGGCCGCATGGGGTTTGATCAGGCCGAAATAATGGGACGTGGGTCAATAAAACTCTTGGATGTGATTTTGCATCTAAAAAGATAAGAAAAATTTATGCATAAGCTTTACAAATCAACAAATGCAAAGATAGTAAATGCACAAGAGGATATAGCTGAACAGCATACCGGATGAGACATTATGTACAAACTTCCAAACTTCTGATGCCAGATCCTTTTCAGGATTCCCTGCAAAATATACATCAGCTTTTCAGTTACAGATCCTTGGTTTCTCTTTGAGGAGAAATTATAAGCATGTAAAACAATATTTTAATGCATAGACCAGAGCAAAGTTTGTAACAACCATCAATAGCTTGTGCATCAATACTGATGAATTCAACACTTCCAATCATAAATCTGCGGTTTCTGATCCCAAAAACTTTTTCGTATCGATCAATCACCTGTTGAAATGTAAAGTTATATCAACATATAGGTCGCTGACATATGTGATATATTTGAGAAAAAAAGGTGATAAATGTAATACATCTCGCTTATGGGACGCAACCCGAGAATAGCCAATATCATGGTTCCCAGGGATGTAGAATGTAGGGATGTCCCCAACTTTGCCTTGTGAATTCAAACCAAATACATGTTTAAACCGGCTTAAAGATTCCTGCCATCTGATAAAAATAAGAAGTTAAGCATTTCCCTGAACCATTTGAGAAGAAAGAAGAACAACTGAAAAGAAAAGAACAAGGAGAGCTTACTCTTCCTCTGGAAGAAATGGCCCGCCATCGAAATAATCACCTAAAAACAAAACAACATCGGGTTTGAAGGGCAAGAGAGACTGAACGAATGATCTCCGCATGTTTATATCAGTATAAAACTGTGCAAGCTCCAAAGCTAGCGTCTTTGACGACAAACGAAAAGATGTCTTATCCATGAGCTGCATAAAGATAAACAACAACAACAACACAATTCAGATGATCAGCACCTTTAAAAACACACAACAAAATCGAAAAGCATTTGAAAAGCTCGTCACCTGTGGATCAGTAACAATGGCTACTTTAGTAAAATTCCCATCACTCTCCACTCCATCACTCTGTAAGAAATAAAATAAGCTAACAGATATTTAGCAACCACAACTCAACAGTGACTAGAATGATGATGAAACAAGCTTCTGCAGATTTATTGAAATGTCTTACACATTGGCCTTCTAATAATGTTGGATCAAAGCTATATTTAGATTAGTGAACCATTACATTACCAAAAATAGGAATGTCGAGAAAATCAGATTTCAATTGTAAAGACCTTGGCTTTTCACGATTACAGTGAGAAATAAGCAAATACACAATCGAAGTCGAATAAAGTTCACTGAATCCCCAAAATTGTTATTGAAAAGATGGAAAATTTATTGGAGAGAGAGACCTTGTGGTGAGGCCAAGAACAAGTGAAGAGAGAAGGGACCCAGAAGGCGAACATTTCGCCGTAGAGGATCGTGGCGGCCCAAATGAGACATAAAGCCACGGTGAGCTTAAGGTGGTGTTTCATCTTTCCGATTATCTGAATCTCCCTTCTCGGCTTTGCTTGCTTCTTCCCTGAGATATCTGGTGATCGTTGTTGTTGACCAAAAGAGCGGTCAAGACGCGACGCCGCGTTGAACTGCGTTTGAGTAATACTTGAAAACGCCGAAACTGGGGAATGTGAGAATCCAAAACGTCACGTAGTTTTAAGAACAAAAAAATTTGACAAAAGGTACATAATATGTTATAGTTTTAAGAACAAAAAAATTTTCTAGTAAAGATGAAAATGTCTTTAAGAATTAAAAGTTTTATCTTTATATCCAAACATAATCATCTCTTAAAACTATTAAAATAATTACAATATCTTTTAATATATTTTTGTATAGGAATAAAATCTTTTAAATAAATTTCTAGATCCCAAAAACATCAATGCCTTGGTCCCTTCGGGGACATCCTATAAAATTGAAACGATACAGAGAAGATTAGCATGGCCCCTGTGGAAGGATGACACGCACAAATCAAAAAATGGTCCAAATTTTTTTAAGAATTTTTTTTTTCAATTTCTAGATTAATTTTAATTAATATTAATATTAATTTCTAGATCCCGGAAACATCGATGCCTTGTGTGCTCGGTTACAAGAGGAGGATATATCATATGATCTTATCCAAGAGATTATTTCTCAAAATTTCCCTTTTTTAATTTTGACCTTTGTCCAAGTCGTAACTGAATCTAAACTAAATCCACAGATAGCTTTGCTTGACTCAAGGCTCAAATCTTATCAACAAGCTTGCATAGCAACAGTACAAACAACGCTCCAAACGACACAAAAATTATCCAAACAATCATCTAAAATTGAATAACCGGAGATCTAAGTATATTGGGCTTATGTATCAATTTGAATGTGAAAAAACAATTGGGCCGAGTTTAATATTGGGTTATGTTAATCCGAACAAAGACGGTCCCTAAGCGAAAATAAGAAAAAGCACAGACGAATTGAGATTCTCGTTCGCGACAGCTTCTGACTACTCCAGTCGTGTCCTTCCTCCGCTGCTGTGCTCTTCTCTCCGGCGTGACTTTCGTCTCCGGCGTTCCTCTCCTCAACAGGTTCGGTCTCGTTCTTCCTCTGGATCTAAATATACACCTGTGTTTGAGTTGGCTATCGCAAGTTTTGTCTTTTAGGTTTGGGTGAGTGATGGGTTTCTTCTATTTCTGTGTAAGATTGTCAAACTCTTTCTTGAAGTTTGTTGTTGTTAAGAGTGAAACCAGTAAATAGAGATCAATGTTTGTTGTTCCTAGCTTTCGATTGAAAGATATATATTCTTGTTTAGCTTCTCTGGTTTGTTTGTCTCTTGTTTGGTTTCTGTTCGAAAATACATTGCTCGCCAATCGCCATTTTTGATTCTCTTTGCATAGGTTCAGGTTTTGTTCCTTTTGATGTTTAGATGAGCAAGTTGATAGCGATTGAAGAAATTTTTTCAAAGGAAATCAGTGGTAATCACATTAAGGGAGATGATTTAGGGATTTAGTAGGGAATAATTGGATTATTGGAGGAATTTTAGGGATTTCATGTTGTCGATGCCTTTGGTTGTAGTTTGAATAGCTCTGTTATGACCGTCGTTATCTTAGCAATCATTTAAAGATGAATCTCAGTCCGATTGATCTCAAAATTTTCTTGATTATGGTCTTAGGAAAACTGTACTTTACTGGCTACACTTTGTGTTTATATATTCGGTTTTGTAAAGATTTTCCAGATATTTTGTTGCAAGATGTATTTGATGTTGTAAGATGAATACAGGAAAAATAGAAATTCAACTTGTTTTTTTCGATTTCTCTCTTTCCCTATGTAAAAGCTGAAGTCTCCCAAGTTAAGTCTGTGTTTTACTGTTGATCTATGTTTATTGTGGTGATATATATTAAACCTTTGATTCATGTTTTCTTGATGCTACTGATGGTTTTAGTTTGAATGGCTCTTTTGTGTACTGTTGTTTCTTAGATCAAAGTGTTTATATATTCGTTTTGTAAGAATTCTCGATATTTTGTTGCAAGCAGGATTTGATGTTGTGAGATAAAACTTGGAAACGATCAATTCAACATTTTTTTTTTTGTTACGCTCTCTGTAAAAGCTGAAATTTCCCAAGTTAGAGTCTATTTGGTATTAAAAGATTTCAGTCAGTTTATTCAGTAGCCTAACTTTTAAATTGCCTTCCTCCTCTCAATCTTTAATTTCAGGTTCTGCAAAAGAGTAACCATGTCAGTTCTTATTGTGACGAGTCTTGGGGATATAGTAATTGACCTTTACTCAAATAAATGCCCTTTGACATGCAAGAACTTCCTCAAGCTATGCAAGTAAGAGCTCTTTGCCTATCTACTTTAAAAACAGTTTTATGGTACTAACTATGTCTCTACTGGGTTTTAACTTTTTTGCTTGGTTAGGATCAAATACTACAATGGGTGCCTTTTTCACACTGTGCAAAAGGATTTCACAGCACAGACGGGTGATCCAACTGGCACGGGAGCTGGTGGAGATTCAATATACAAGTAAGATGCTGTTATTTTACCTTTTGATATGTGGACTTTGTATATTTTGATCATTCTTTACCTTTTGAATCCTTTAATCAGTATTGCCTAGTGTGCTGCTTTCCCACCTCCTTGTTTATGCTTTCTACGGTCAATGTTTGAACTTTCCTTAACCATCTCGTGCTTGTTATTTTGGATTTCCAGATTTCTGTATGGTGAGCAGGCTCGTTTTTTCGGTGATGAGATTCATCTTGATTTAAAACATTCAAAGACTGGCACTGTTGCAATGGCCAGCGGTGGAGAAAATCTCAATGCTTCCCAGGTAAGCTAAATCATTTTGATTGAACTACTAAGTTTATGATATTATAATTTCAATATGTCCTCATGTGAACTTTTCTACTCTCTTTTCAGTTCTATTTCACACTTCGTGATGATTTGGACTATCTTGATGGAAAACACACGGTAAGTACAAACTTTATAAATGATCTGCCTATTCTTTCTTTTGTGTATATCAGTTACATATAATATGCCCTTTTTTCAGGTGTTTGGGGAGATTGCTGAGGGGTTTGACACTCTGACTAGGATAAACGAAAGTTATGTTGATGCAAAGAACAGACCCTACAAAAACATTAGAATCAAACACACATATATACTTGAAGATCCATTTGATGATCCCCAACAGCTGGCTGAAATGATACCAGATGCTTCCCCCGAAGGAAAACCAAAGGAAGAGGTCAAAGATGACGTGCGACTTGAAGATGATTGGGTTCCAATGGATGAAGAACTTGGTGCTCAGGAACTGGAGGAGGTTATCCGCGAAAAGGCAGCACATTCTAGTGCTGTTGTACTCGAAAGTGTAAGTATAACCGTTTCAATTGGCTTGTAGCTCTTTTGATGTTATATCAAATCATTCTTCAATTCTTGACTTTGTATTGGTTTTGCAGATAGGAGATATCCCTGAGGCTGAGGTAAAGCCTCCTGACAATGTGCTGTTTGTCTGCAAACTGAATCCTGTGACTGAGGTAAGGTGTTTGATATTTGAAATTAGAAGCAAAGCCTTCCTCTGTTTGTGACAATTTTGTTCTTATTTTCTTGTCTCATGCAGGATGAGGACCTCCATACTATTTTTTCACGCTTTGGAACCGTTGTATCGTGAGTGATAGTTCTTTGATTCTTTGTGCATTTTAGAAACTTAATTGCTGCCAGTTGTATTGATGTTCATGTTTGAATATGGCAGGGCTGATGTAATCCGAGATTTCAAGACAGGTGACAGTTTGTGCTATGCTTTTATAGGTGAGTAGAATCTCTGTTTTGCTGTATGGTTACTGTTGAGGAATCTAGAGTTTTCCATATAAATTTGTGTTAACTGAGAGTTTTTTCTTTGTTTTAGAGTTTGAGAACAAGGAGGCATGTGAACAAGCGTATTTTAAGGTAAACATACAAGTATATATAGAGTACCAATGTACCATGGAGAAGATGTGAAATCAATTATTTGGGGGTTTAACCAACTTGTTGATTTGCAGATGGACAATGCTCTGATCGATGATAGACGAATACATGTGGATTTCAGTCAGAGTGTGTCCAAACTTTGGTCACAGTTCCGGCAGAAAGACTCCCAAAAGGGTAAAGGTAAATCCTTTCGTCCTTACCTGTAGAGTATTTTGACTTGCCATAGACGAAATAATGATTGGCAAACATGAAACAGGGAATGGGTGTTTCAAATGCGGCTCGACAGATCATATTGCCAAAGACTGTGTGGGTGGTAATCCGTCTTCAAAGTTCATTGTAAAAGATCAAAACAGACAGCACGGAGGAGGTGAAGGCTATGATATGGTGTTTGAGGGTGATGTACCTGAAATCCCCAAGAGAGAGCAAAGCCATGACAGGGATGAAAGGGAGAGGAGGGAGAAGATTCGGAAGAGAAGTCCTCCTGGTTATACTGAAGGCACAAGACGGCACAGAGACGAAGGTGACGATGGTAGAAGACAGCATCATCAGGAAGACTCACGAGAAATGGAGAGGAAACACAGAGAGAGAAAAGAAAGAGAGAGTAGGGAAGATGAAGAGAGAAGAAGAAGAAGACGCCGTGAAGAGATGAGAGATGGAGAGAGCCGAAGAGATAGAGACGATCGTAGTCATAGAGATTATAAAGAGAGGAGAAGAGAGAGGGACAATGGCCATGGAAAAGAAGCGAGACATGAGAGAAGGGATAGGTGAAAGAAAGCATCTCGTTTGTGCTCTTTGCATTTTTAAGGTTTAGTGGGATTTGTATTGGTGATGGTATCTTTTTGAAATTTTGATTAGTGAATTTTTTGAATTCTTTCTCTATTATTTTTCTGACCAAGTGGAGATGAAGCAGTTTAAAACGGGGATTAATCTCAATTGCTCCTTAGAGCCAAATAATTAATCTACATACTCTCTTCTAATCCATATACTCTTCTCTTTTTAATGAAATGACGAAACTACCTTTCTACTAGGTATACGTGGTACAACTGGTGTACCGCATAAAAGGATTCGAATCCTGGGCGCGTGCGCTTGCGCATGGAGCTCGCAACTACTGAGCTATTGTGTTTTTCGTTGAACACTTACCGATTTAGTTGTATTTAACTCTTATCACCCGAAAACAATCCTCATTAAAGGTAATTTTGTGTTTTTACAATTGAAGAGTATTTGAGACTAAATTTTGAATTTGAGGAGTATCTCATATTAAAACTCCATTAAAACATGACTACTAGATCTGCTTTTGTCTCTTTCTTTATCCAATGCTTTTCCACACCCATACATGGTCTTTATTTTATTGTTCGGCGCTATGTTAAGAATTTCACGTTATTAGATTAAATCAATTTCAAACTAACTTGAATAACGTTAAGTTTAAGCTGAGAAGATAAAAATAGCAGAGAGAGTCCCACACGGTGACTCATCTACCATTTATAGTGTATCAAATTAATGATCATTCTTCCAAATCGACCTACCAATTAACGCAAGTTAGGTCACCTATTTGTTTTTTTGGATAACGATGATATTATTGACTATTGAGAGGGAAATAAAACGGCACGCCGCATGTCTTGGCTGGAGAAAAACGACAGCACATCTGTCGTAGTTAGTTTAATCATTAACAGAAGGAAAAAAATGAATAATTAACTTATGATATAGACATAGAGAATTAAGAAAGGTGTTTCCACCGACATATGAGGAGAAGTTGTCGTGGGAATAAGGAAGCAACCTGGTCATAATAACACTTCGTATAATAGTTTTTACATTCCTTTTTTGGCTTATTTACTATTTAAGACCGTTAGATCATAAAATCGTAATTGCATAATGAAATGGTAGTATTTGTTAAATTTGTGAAACCAATATATATGGCTGAACATGAAGTACTTGAACATGCACGAACATGAGCTAAGATAAGATTCTCTGTATCCTTTATATAAAACTAAAATACGAATTATGAATAATTTAATATGAACAATCGTACCAAATAAATTAAATGTCTTTATAAAAAATTAAATTAAATGTCTTTGTCACCCATACTTGGTTCTTGCTGGAAGTTGCTTGACAGTTCAAGTTAAGATTCACCTGCCCGAAATAGATTCATTCAGAAGTTTCTCACACAAATGAAATGCATACATTAGCACACATACTTACACGAAACAGAGGAAACATACAGACAGCGAAACACACATGATCATGAGATGTTCAACGAAGGAGTTATCCCATATATATTAGTTGCAACTTGCAAATCACGTACAATAATTGAATATTATTATATAAGATATCACAATATTACAAACTTTGAATTACTCATCGGCAATTTTCCCTCAATAATACTTATACTTTACTAAAATTATTCTTTAAATTTACGTAGAAAATACCTATAGAAACCATTTTTGTAAACAAATTTGCTTTCTTTACATTGATTTAGTAAAGGAAACACACAACACAAATTGTGTCGTCCTCTTTAAATTTCTTTTATATTAAAACTCAAGAAAAAAATGATCAATTCAGTAAAAGCGGTGATGGGACAATATAAAGGAGTAAAGAGCCAATCATGGCCATTACCTTCATAGTCATCTCCATTGTATGAAAGCTACCTTTAAAAATATAACTAAAGAAGGAAAATGAATATACAACCTCCAAAAGCGTGTATGTTAATGAAATCTACTTGCAGCAGTAATTGTTACTTATTTATTTATTAATCATGGGTCTGTCAAACCATAATCATGATACACCAAGAAGAGTAAGAACGACCAAATTATTGTGGATACATTTGGAAGGACAAAATAATAATGTAATTAATGTTCATATTATTGAGAAGAAAAAAAAAAGAATTAAACAGAAAGAAACAAAATGCGACTATTTAATATGGTTTTGGATTCTCTTATAATTGCTAAAATCGTGCTTGACAGCTTCACTCTGTAAAAAAAACTCGTTTTAACGAGCTAAAATGAAACTGTATAAAATCTAGTCATGAAAATTTTACTTTACAGAAATTATTAGATTTTCAAAAAAATTTCTTTTCTTTATAGCTTTTTCACAAGACTAGATTTTGGCATCTCGTTCTAGAGAGAGAGAGGAAGGAAGAAGATGAGGGATAATTGGGCGATGGTGGTGGCTCTGTTTACAGTTTGCATTGCTGGATTTGAGCTTAGATTCATCCATGGAGCCACAGATGCATCAGACAGTAAGTTTAATCTTTTCTTCTTCTTAGTTTGAGAATCTTCTTCACTTTTTTTATCTTTACTGGTTTGTCCAAACTCTCAATCTTCAATTTGATTCTGTTTTCATTCTTCATCCGTTTACCCAAAGTTCCAGTCATCAAATCTCAAATCTTTTTAGTATTTTTGGGTGAAATCTTGAACCTTTCTCTTCTCTGTGTCTTTCTAATCTTACAAACCATTTCTTCTGAAACCGAGAGCAAAGCATTTAGAGTTTATGTAGATTCTAGATGATCTCTCAAGTCATGGATCCTAATTCTAGCTTTTGATTTAAAGTAGACTTGAAAGCAGAAACTGATTTATGTTGATTGGATTGTGTTTTGATGGTCTCTGGATTCAATTTTCTGCAGCTTCAGCATTGAACACATTGTTCAGTAGTATGCATTCTCCAGCTCAGCTAACACAATGGACTGCAGCAGCTGGTGATCCTTGTGGCCAGAATTGGAGAGGCGTAACGTGTTCGGGCTCACGAGTTACTCAAATGTTTGTGATTTTGTCTCAAATTTCTTGTTTGCTTACTTCAAATCGTATGTTTTTTACGTTTAACATACAATGTGTTGTATCTACTTGGCAGAAAGTTACCTGGTCTTGAGCTCTCTGGAACACTTGGATACATGCTTGACAAATTGACTTCTCTTACCGAGCTGTAAGATCGATCTGTCAAATGCTCCAAACTGTTAAATAAAGTCGTGTTTAGAGATAATGAGTTTTCTAATTTGTAATCTTTGATGGAACTTGCAGTGATCTAAGCAGCAATAACCTTGGAGGTGATTTACCGTATCAGCTTCCTCCAAATCTGCAACGATTGTAGGTTCCATCAATCCTCTTCCTTTTATATTTTTAATTTAGTATCAGTGTTTTCGAGTTTGAAATCCTTGTTGTTTCAGGAATCTTGCAAATAACCAATTCACTGGAGCTGCTCAATACTCAATTTCTCATATGACACCACTTAAGTATCTGTAAGTAATTCCTTCACTTCACATTTCTCTAGGCATCTCTCATAAAGATGTGAATATTAATGTTTTTGTCTTGTCCAAAAAATTCAGCAATCTTGGTCACAATCAGTTTAAGGGGCAGATAGCTATCGACTTTACCAACCTCAACTCTCTCACGACCTTGTAAGATTCGTATTGTACTCAAGTTTTGATTGTGGTAAAATATTTGACAAAACTACATGTGTTTCAGGGACTTCTCTTTCAATTCTTTCACGAATTCTTTACCGGGAACTTTTACCTCTCTAACAAGCTTAAAATCATTGTAAGTTTTCAGGAACCACTGATTAAACTGAAACTTTCCAGTTACTGAACATGTGGCTTTTAACTTCACAGATACCTTCAGAACAATCAGTTCTCAGGCACAGTCGATGTCTTAGCTGGCCTTCCTCTTGAGACTCTGTGAGTAACCAAACCTTCTTACACGTAAAGCTGGTTTTTCTTAAACATTCATTAAAGTTTGGTTCTTATGAATGTATTTCAGGAACATTGCAAACAACGACTTCACGGGCTGGATCCCCAGTTCTTTAAAGGGCATAAAGTTGATGTAAGTTCTCATTTCACACACACATTTGCTTGTTTCTTTAAACTTATAATCTCACTTTTCTTGTTTCTTGCAAACAGAAAAGATGGCAACTCATTCAATACTGGACCTGCGCCACCACCACCACCTGGAACACCTCCAATCCGTGGCTCCCCAAGCCGCAAATCAGGAGGACGTGAAAACCGGTCTAGTGATGATTCCACCAGCAATGGAGATTCCAAGAAATCTGGAATTGGCGCTGGTGCAATTGCAGGCATAATCATTTCATTGTTAGTAGTTACAGCTCTTCTTGTGGCTTTCTTCTTGTTCAAAAGAAAAAAATCAAAGAGATCATCATCCATGGACATTGAGAAAACCGATAACCAGCCTTTCACTCTTGCTTCAAACGACTTTCACGGTATGCACACATATATATTACCTTTTGCCTTTAAAAAAGTTGGAACTTGATTTAAGATTTGAACAAAAGAAAGAACTTAATTTAAGACTCCATATGGTTGCAGAAAACAATTCTATTCAGAGTTCTTCATCAGTTGAGACAAAGAAACTGGATACTTCATTGTCTATTAATCTTCGGCCTCCACCAATTGAAAGAAACAAATCATTTGATGATGAAGATTCGACAAGAAAGCCTACTACCGTCAAGAAATCCATGGTGGTGGTTCCTTCGAATGTGAGACTTTATTCAGTTGCAGATCTCCAAATTGCTACAGGCAGTTTCAGTGTAGATAATCTTCTTGGAGAAGGGACTTTTGGACGAGTATACAGAGCTGAGTTTAATGGTGGAAAGGTAATATTATAATATTATTATGTAATCTTAATCTCTCTGTCTTGAAATATGTCATAATGTTACCGGAAAATGTCTTATCTTTTAGGTTCTTGCTGTGAAAAAAATTGATTCGTCTGCTCTTCCACATGGCATGACCGATGATTTCATTGAAATAGTATCGAAAATCGCCAATTTGGATCATCCAAATGTGACCAAGCTTGTTGGTTACTGTGCTGAGCACGGACAACATCTTGTGGTTTATGAATTCCACAAAAATGGGTCATTACATGACTTCTTACACTTATCAGAAGAGGAAAGTAGAGCATTGGTGTGGAATTCACGAGTCAAGATCGCTCTTGGGACTGCACGCGCATTGGAGTAAATTCCAAAAACAATTTTTTGCTTAGCTCATTATTTAAAAAGAAACAAGAGTATTTTGGTTCACTGAAAGTATTGTTCTTGCAGGTACCTGCATGAAGTTTGTTCACCATCTATAGTTGACAAGAATATCAAATCAGCCAATATTTTACTCGATTCAGAGCTGAATCCCCACTTATCAGATTCCGGTCTCGCGAGCTTCCTTCCCACAGCTAATGAGGTTGGATCAAACTCTTCTCCCAACTCTTTACTATTTCTCAACTTATTTGGTGGCTTAGAACATTTTGATATGTGCAGTTACTAAACCAAACCGATGAAGGGTATAGCGCACCTGAAGTATCAATGTCAGGCCAATATTCTTTAAAGAGCGATGTTTACAGTTTTGGAGTAGTGATGCTTGAGCTTTTAACCGGGAGAAAACCATTCGACAGGTAAACTCTAAAATGATCAAAGCTAAGCTTGATTTCAATGAGGAATGTGTTTCTGAATGTGAATCTTAAAAACGGTTATAATTTGAGCAGCACAAGGTCAAGATCTGAGCAGTCATTGGTTCGATGGGCTACACCACAACTTCACGACATTGATGCTTTAGGCAAAATGGTTGATCCAGCTCTTAAAGGGCTTTATCCTGTTAAATCTCTCTCTCGATTTGCAGATGTTATCGCTCTCTGCGTCCAGGTGATATAACGGTTACAAACCGAATCTTGTATAAGTAACTTGCAAAATCAAGAAAGTCTTTTACTGATTTTAGGTTTTGTTTCTTAACAGCCGGAGCCAGAGTTTAGACCACCGATGTCTGAAGTTGTGCAGGCTCTGGTTGTGTTAGTACAGAGAGCTAACATGAGCAAGAGAACTGTCGGAGTTGATCCATCGACACGTACTGGTAGTGCCGACACAACCAATGATTACATGTAAATACCTCGCTCGAGAGTAAAAGACGAACACTTTGCCCCGTCGGGGAACGTCACAGACGCAACGAAAAAGATAATTGGAAGATAAACAATCACCTATTGATTCACCTGCACGCATTGTATAATCCCATTGTTTGATTTTATTGTAATTGTATGTTCCAAATTTCTAGCTTCTAGATCCTTTACATGAACAAAATTCTTTCTTGTCTTCTTCTACATTGGTTCTATTTGGGTTTGGTTCAATTCTTGATCATCACCTTGTTATCAATTTCAAAGGACGTGACTGCAAAAAAAATACAACTTAACGAAGAATTTATGGAATCCAAAAGTATCAGACATTGAAGAAGAAAAGAAAACTCTTGAGTTACTGGAATAAGTAGTAAAACAAGTACTGCAAAAGAGATTGAAGGGGAGAGACGCAAATAGTGTTTCTGAGTTTTGCTTTAGGAGCGTCATGAAGAAGCAAAACACCGACCTCTCTCTCTAATTGTAGACCATATACTTGGGAGTGGCACTGAACTTTTGGTAACCTTTAATGACTTTGTTCACTGCATCCAGAAAGTCTTTCTCAGTCAC
>OVAQ01000922.1:0-22978 GCA_900406345.1 Erysimum cheiri | reverse complement strand
ACCTCATTATTCATCAATAGAAACGAGTTAGTCCTTCACAGTTTCAAGGGTGAATGATTTTAGCTGATTAATTGAAGAGAACCAAAACATTTATAACTTGTTGTTTTATACTACTTTATAAAAAACCGTCGACCCAATTCACATTTTAACCCATTTTATTATTTGGTGTAGGCTTTTGGCATCCAATATTTGACTCGTCGATATAAAATAAAACAATAACATTTCGATTTACCCAAAAAAACAATAAGTCGCGGATACTTTCTCTCTAACGTAAACCTCTCGATCGACAGAGTTTTCTTGTTTCCTCTCTGCTTCTCTCGCTCGGTCCTCAACCTCAAACCTTCTCCTAAAATGAACTTAGCCGGAGAGACCAACACCTATCCCTCTCTTTCTTCCTCTTCCTCCGTGTCATCGATTGATTGCGACTCGCCACGTGGCAGAGATGGAGACCACGATATACTCCACACGGTGGTTTCGTCTTCTTCCGCCGCCGCCGTACAGAGAGCTCTCCGTTTAATCCGATCAGAGGACCTGGAATCTAGGTTGTTTGCTGCCAGAGAGATTCGTCGGCTCACCAAGACCTCACAGAGATGCCGTCGACAACTCTCCGACGCTGTGGAACCGCTCGTTTCGATGCTCCGATTCGAGTCGCATGAATCACACCTCGAAGCAGCTCTTCTTGCTCTCCTTAACCTTTCCGTTAAAGAAGAGAAGTACGTTTCTTTCTCCTCCTTTTTTTCTCCCGATTACAAGTGTTATTTCTTCGTTTGAAATAGTTAGTCATTATGTTTGTTTAATCGATTCGAACACTGGACGATCACGTGAGTTTGACCGGTACGTTAGATAAATTAGTGGAAGAGCAAAATAGTCAATTGATCCAATAACAAAAACACTTTGAGCTGAATTAAGTTTTAGAGAATAATCATAAAACAATAAAATACTACTAGTAGATTTATGAGGTTTTTTTAAAAGGTTTTCGCAATGATAAATATATATTTACGTCTTTCGTGCATATTATGTCAATTGTTTCATAGTTCCACTTTCCGGTGAGAATTTCTCATCTTTAATTTGTATCTTTTTGGTCGGTCTCATGTAATTGGATAAGTGTATCAAACGATAAGCATCTGAAGCTGGATAGGTAGATTGACGGGAATCTATTTATACCTATCTTCTAATTCCTTTATTTTCCTTTTAAAGTAATTTCTTTCTTGAAATTTCAAAAAAAAAAACAAGAAGAAATTTGGAGTTCATCCATCTTTGGGGAATATAATAATGCCACACTACCATTGGATACTCTTTCTTTCTTTCTTTTTTTGTCGAAATGGATACTCTTTCTTTATTCCTTCTTTCTTACTTTACATTATCACAAGAACGAATGATGTTAGCTCTTCCTATCTTTCCCCCTTTATTCCTTAAGCAAGCAGAGAATCAAACTACAAGATAAGTCAGAACAAGAATCTTTCTGAAATTCTCCCTCAGTCCAGTTTTTGTCGATTGGGTTAACCACAGTGCCCATGCCATGATGATAGCGATGCCTCAAACGATTCAAACTGACATATCTCAACTGTTCTTGATCCTGAAAGTCTGTTTTTCTTACTACAACCTAGAGAGTAGAGTTTTTGGTTGATAGCTAGGAAAGAATTATTAGTGTTTACCAGAAAATAAAACTTATGGTTAGGTTCATTAATGTGATCCATCTGGAAGAGAAAGAATCATCGAGGTAGAGGGAGTAAACCTCACATTTTCTTTGTTTTCACTTTTCCCAAACTATATTTTAATTATAATAGGAATCCTACTTTTAACTTTGGTTCTCATCAACATTTAATCAGTTTTTAAATCCATAACTTTAGGTTTAGGTCAGCTTGTTTTTTCCCTTCCTTTAGCCAGTTTCACTGGAGGTCAACACCTGTTTTTTCTTTGCTTGCAGTTGATAGGAATCCAATAATGACCTTGATATATTTACACTTACTATACACACACAATATTGAAATTTCAGCAAGGCTTGTGTCTTATTATTGTCTTAAATATTCCTATTAGAGAACTTTCTCCTTTGAGAATTCTGACATTCTATTTATTTTTCAGGAATAAGGTCAGCATCATCAAAGCTGGTGCCTTAGAGCCAATCATCACCTTTTTACAATCAGATAGCTCAACACTACAAGAGTATGCTGCTGCATCTTTGCTTACCTTTTCCGCATCTGCAACCAACAAGCCTATCATCGGTTCTTATGGCGCGATCCCTCACCTTGTCAAACTCATTAAGCACGGAAGCCCACAATCCAAAGCTGATGCAGTTATGGCCCTCTCCAACCTCTCAACAGTCACCAATAACCTAAACATGATATCAGAGACAAAACCGGTCCCTTCGATACTGACTCTTCTGAAATCCAGTAAGAAATCGTCTAAAACAGCTGAGAAATGTTGTTCTCTGATTGAATCTTTAGTGGGTTCAGATGAAACAAGAAAGGCTTTGACTTCCAATGAAGGTGGAGTTTTTGCAGTCGTGGAAGTTCTTGAGAACGGGACGCTACAAGGTCGGGAACACGCAGTAGGTGCTTTATTGACATTGTGTCAAAGCGACAGGAGTAAATACAGAGAGCCGATTCTCAGAGAAGGCGTAATACCGAGCTTACTAGAGCTTACGGTACAAGGAACACCGAAATCTCGAACAAAAGCTAAAAGACTTCTCTGTTTGTTAAGAGACTCAGGGAGTCCAAGATCAGAGTTTCAGCCTGACGCATTTGAAAAATTAGTGTCGAACATAATCTCATACATTGATGGAGATGATCAATGCGGTAAAGCGAAGAAGATGCTCGCTGAAATGGTTCAAGTGAGCATGGAGAAGAGCTTGAAGCATTTGCAAGAACGCGCGTCTCTAGTTTGCAAGAAATCGAGCTTGTCCCAATCACGAACCGCGCTTCTATAGTCTCTTCCAAGTAAAAAAAATATCTGCCTCTCTGAGTCCTCTTCGATTTACATATATACAAAGAAATGATCCCCTGTCAATAAAATTAGAGACTGATCCACAAATAGGATATAGATGTACAGTCCAGTATCAGTGTGGTATGGTTTGGGTAAGTGCTTCAAGTACAAGTCGATCGTTCTCGTGATTTTGGATCAGCACATCCAATTAAGATGAGTTGGGACTCATGTTCCTCTTTGTAAAGAAGTCTTGTATGTGTACATAAACAAAGTCTTGTATGTATACATAAACAAAGCTGAAATGGGGTTTTTATGCCTTAGAGATTGTTCGGATACTCTTGATAATTCACATATTGAACGGGTAAAATCAAGAAATGATAAGTCTGAAGATGTTCCAAGACTTGGTCATATTGAAACATCGCCATGTTTAAAGTGAGTTTAGAATTTAGAGAATGAGAGTGTGGTCCAACTTTACCATATCTTTCAATACATACATGTATTTTTCAAAAGATGATATTTTCCCCCATTTTTTTTTTTTTTTTTTTAATACCAGGAGGTTCCCCCCCCCTCAATAAATTCAAGATTTGTTTTTTTGTATTTTTACACATTTCTAAGCAAAACGGTTTCACCCACTTGACCCAAAGCTGACATTTAAGACCTCAAAACTGAAAAGTAGAGTTTGGACTCCGGCTTTTCAGAAAAGGACTCGAGAGAGGTTAGATTCTTTTCTTCTCTCGTCATCATCTCCCAACGTTAGCCTCAATTTAATAATCGAGTCGGTCCAAATTCACTCGTGCGTCATTTTAACTATAATTTGAGTGGAATTAAATAATGTCAATTCGTTGACAAAAACCAAAAAATAACGTCACTTGTTCATTTTATTCAAACTATGAAAATATTATAGCTCGTGCTTTACATACACACATTTTCCTCGTTTTCGAATCTCGACGACCACCGCACAACTGGGTCCCAAAAGTAAAAGCACAGAATATTTTGGGTGAAATTGTCATAAAACGAAACTAGTGGGGTAAGTCACAGTGAAACAAAAAACATAAAGGTTATCGTTTTGCAATTTTATTTTATAAAAAATATAACAAAAAACGTTTCTAAGTTTTTTCCTCTTTATGACGTAACCCTCTACCGCCGCCACTCCGCCGTGGGTTTCCACGCCGATGCAGCGATGAGTGGTTTCGTCTGCCACGCAAGCATAAGACTTCCGTCGTTCTCCTCCACTCTGTATCCATCTCCACCTCCAGATAACGCTAATAACAAACTCGCTTGCTTGAACGCGTCCGATCCGAGATTAACCGGGTCAAACCCGGCGGATCTCATTCGTTTCTGCCACTGAGCCAGCGTCTCGTGCCGTTCGATCCGATCGGTTCCTTCCGCCGCCACCACGTTCAGGATCTGTCTCCCTAAGTAAACCTCCGACATGACTCGGTCTTGACTCGGTATCACAACACCATCCTCGAGCGAGTCGAACAAGCTCGAGTAGAAGTGAAGCGCTTCGTTAAACCGGTCTAAGAAAACGACGCCATTGTGGTTCGCTTCTTGTTCCACCACCGTTACGATGCTCGGTTTAATCGCCTTAACCGTAGCGAGCAGCTTTTCAATTGAACCGGGTCGGGCTAAAACCGGGTGAAGTTCGAAAACAGAATTAACCACTAGAGTCTCTGATTCGGGTCGGGTCTCGAACATATCCGGTTCGAGATCGGATAATCTCTCCGTCGTTAGACCATTGAATTGGAATTCGACGCCGATGGCTTGAGCCAGCTGAGCTAGCTTCCAGCCTAACTCTTGAATCCCTTCACGATTCGACGGAGTGCCAACGCCGGTGAGACGAAACGACGGAGGTCCGCCGGGTCGGAGAGCTAAGGCTTGCATTAACGCCGGCCATTGCATCCCTTGATTGAGCCCTAGATCGATTACGTGAGCACCACGCGCCGTCGTAACAGCTTCTAGAATCGCTTGATTGGCCGTGAAATGTGCGAATTTCAGGTAAGGGGACGAATCGTAGAAGTTCATCTGAAGAATTTCTTCGAAGGAAGGATCAATGGCGGCGGAGGAAGGGTGAATACGGTAAATCCGACGAGCTAGGGCTTCGGCGAAGTAAGTTGCGACTTTACCCATAGCTCCAGCTTGAGAAGCTGCGAGTGATCCCACGCGCTTCACGAGAGCATCGGCGAGGCTTAGATTCTCTTGCTGAACCGCCTCGGCGCATGCCACTAGCGCCTGGACGAGTCTGACTCCGGTCTCCTCGATAAGCACCACGGAGCGAGTTGACTCGCTGGTCACTGAGTCACACCAAGGACCGAGTCGAATTCTCTTATTGCTGTTACTGCTGCTACTGCAACACTCGTCGTCGTCTGTGATTGGTCGCAGATCGCAAATCCGGGTCGGGTCGAGATCCGGGTAATAGTTAAGCTCCGAGAGCATGCTATGAGCCCACCCGGAGAGATCAGAGGGATTATAATGAACGGTGTCGTTTAAGGTATTAGAAGAGCCAACAAGATTATGATCATTGGACAAGACCATTTCAAGCTGTTCAAGCTTCTGTGCAACATCCGCCATGTCTGAAGATCGAACCTTGTACCCTAAAACAGCGAGAAGCTCGTCCATGTTATCGTCTCCACCACCAGCACCAGTACCACCTTCCAGCTTCTTGCTTATTTGCGCCACTGAAGGAGCTTCTTGTACAGACGTTTCTTGATGGTTTCGTTTCGTCATCAAGAAAGTGAATTTTTGGTATGAGGTTGAAATTAATTGAGGTTCGGAATTGGTTAGACAAAATTGTGGAAAGAATGGAGAAGAATTTAAAACACGAGAGGGAGAGAGAGAGAGAGTTAGAGAGGTCCAATGAGAGAAGTGAGGGACCTGGAGAGTGTAAGTAAAGAGATAAGGAAAACAGAGGCAGGCCATTATAATTTCGCATGTGTTTTCTTTTTTTTTTTAAGTAACTTTTTAGTAGTATAGTACTATTAACTTTTTTGAATTTCTGATCCAAGTTACAAAAAATTCGTCGCTCGATAAGGGCGTGTGAATTTGTTTAATGGTCCAATGGACTGTCACACTCTATTAAACTATTTTTAATTCCCACTAAATGTCCAATTTAAAGTTTCCAAATTTTTTTATTAAAACGAGTGCTGAAGTAGATTATGAGCTATACTATTGATAACGCAAACAGTTCTTAGAATAACTTGAGCAAATTGTTTACGTGGAAAGTACTGTAATTGGCCATTTTTTACTGACATAATTTATTGATATTATTTTTAATGATTTCACCAAATTTTTTGTTTGTCGAAATGATATATCCCAATTAAAAAAGTATTTAAATATTTTGGATAAATTGAGAAAAAACTACAGGTCCCCAAGGAAGTACAGCTCAAAGTATTTCAGTTTGGGAGACAACGTGACCAACCTCACGGTCGACATGTGGCGGCAGTCGACATAGCCTACGAGACGTCCACAACATTACGTTACTTTCTTATTTTATTTATCCACAATTATTTTTGGGCAATTATATCAATATTCTATATACATCAGCTGCAACTGCAATATGCAAATTCCATATATATGCACCCTTTCTTGGACCAAACAAAAAAAAAAGTTCCTAATTAAATAACTGTTGAAAAAATTACCGACCGTCTTATGAAAAACGCACAAACTTATACAGTATAAAATAAAGAGATTCGAGATACATATAGAACTTAGAAGTGAACAAATAATTTATTCTCAACTTTTATACTGTGTGTTCTTGCCTTTCATTGTCTTCAATCTTCATATATTACCCTTCGTTTGCTATATAGAAAAATTAGATGAAAAACAAATAAACAACGAGATTACTTAACGATCCGGAACATTATGGAATTTTACTCAAGTTACTTGATCGACATTTCAGGCGGATGATCTATTGACTTATCCTCTTAACTATGATTCGAACAATTAAAAAAGTTACACGATAGATAATCCCCATGTTTTAGTATATAGTATATATTTATCCAAACAGAAGATCTTTATCCACAATGTTCCGTAAAAATCTCAATTAAATAGCCTGAAATGTTCAGTCAATTTTTGTTTTGATAAGAACATATTCAGTCAATTATCTATAAAAAATACTCAACAAATTCCCTAATATCGTGACAAAAACCTTTCATTTCACGTTATATATATATACTTAACGATCTTCTGCAAACACAATCATTACGAAATTAATTAGCATGGCAAAAGCCATCTCTCCTTTCACTGTCTTTTTGCTCCTACTCTTGTCATCAGTATCTCTAACCCTAGCAACAGATTATCCACTATCCACAAAGTCACGATGGATCATAAACAAAAATGGCCACCGCGTGAAGCTAGCTTGCACGAACTGGCCTTCGCACCTTGAACCAGTGGTGGCGGAGGGGCTAAGCAGCCAGCCAATGGATTTTATATCAAAGAAGATAAAAAACATGGGTTTCAATTGTGTTAGGCTCACTTGGCCACTTGAGTTGATGATTAATGACACTTTAGCCTTTAATGTTACCGTGAAACAATCATTTGAGAGATATGGATTGGATCATGAGCTTGAAGGGATTCACACTCACAATCCATCCATTGTCAACATTCCTCTCATCAATGCCTTTCAGGTAAAGTATTAACTATTGACCATGTGATTCATTACAAGAAAAACAATAATTCCACTCTTTTTCATTTCTTTTGTAATATAGTTTCTACAACTCACTAAAAGAAAAAAACCTTTTAGGATCATATATATATATATATATCGCTTGTGAGATTAATATAAAAAAATGAAACATAAAAATACATAAACTACTCCACTCATTTTCAATTAGGAATCCATATAGAAAATGGTTTACGACTGAAATGTATATTGTGAATAAAAAACCACTTTATTTTTGCAGTGATTATTTGTTTCATTAATTTCTATATCAGATCTGATTATCGTTGTAATGGCGAAAATAAATCTCGCAAAAAGGCAGTTTAATGTGAATATTGCTAGTTGTGTTGTTTTAACTTTATATTATCTTCTAACGCAAGACAACACTTTGTGCAGGCGGTGGTGCATAGTCTTGGGAGGCATGATGTGATGGTAATACTTGACAACCATAAGACCGTACCGGGGTGGTGTTGCAGCAACGATGACCCGGACGCGTTCTTTGGCGATCCAAAATTTAACCCGGATCTATGGATGTTGGGTCTTAAAAAGATTGCCACACTCTTTATGAACGTGAACAACGTTGTCGGTATGAGCCTAAGGAATGAACTTAGAGGCTACAATCATACAGCAAAAGATTGGTACAAGTACGTATATAAATTCCTTGTTTTTTTCTTTATCATAATGCCCATGTGAAGCTTGAAGGCCAAGGAAATTAATGCACGTTAATTATCTGTCTATTCTAGATCTTAACCGATTATATTCCCTTGTGCCATAAATAATTAAATCCACAATAATAATTACGTACAACTACATCTAAAAAAATGATCATATGTATTATATATACTATATTATATTTTCATTGGTTTGATATAGGAATCCAATGTTCGTAAATTAATAACAAGAATCAACGCTTAGAAATAATAAAGTAATCTGATACTAACCATCTTTGTGTTTTTAAATTAAAAAGAATATAATTGTCTAGTTATTGATAATTGGAAATAATATTTTTTTCCACATGTAGATACATGCAAAAAGGAGCAGAAGCAGTGCATACATCAAACCCTAACGTTCTGGTCATACTCTCCGGGCTTAACTACGACGCTGACCTAAGTTTCTTAAAAGATCGTCCAGTGAATCTAACCTTCAAGAAAAAACTTGTCTTGGAGCTTCATTGGTATGCTTTCACGGACGGTTCTGGTCAATGGAAGTCACACAATGTCAACGACTTTTGCAGCCAAATGTTCGCTAAGGAGCGTCGTACCGGTGGTTTTGTTCTCGAACAAGGCTTTCCATTGTTCTTGAGCGAGTTTGGGACAGATCAAAGAGGTGGCGATTTTGAAGGAAACAGGTATGTTACAATTACATTTAGATCTTTGGTTGAATACACATTTGCACGAAAAATTGTTTTATATTTATTTCAAATTATAAAGATGTGGTTATCAAAAACTAAAGCGTTGATTGTGTGTTTGAGTTTGTGTTTACGTTTACAAATAATTTTAACGCTTTAACCAATCTATTTGTTTATGTTATGTAAACGCAAACGTCTAGCTAAGTTGCGATTAAACAACCAACGGTTACATTATTTCTATCAACCGTGACATTAGGTATATGAGTTGTATGTTGGCATGGGCGGCTGAGAAAGATTTGGATTGGGCGGTTTGGGCGCTTCCGGGAGTTTATTATTTCCGTGAAGGCAAACGCGGTGTAGTTGAAGCTTACGGTATGTTAGATGCGAACTGGCACAATGTTCATAACTATACTTATCTCCGCAGGCTCTCCGCCATTCAACCACCGCATAAAGGTAAATCAATCTGCTTGTAATCTAATCAGATTATTATCATATATAAGTGATACACGATTGATAGAATAGAATCTTGATGCAAATTAATGAACAGGACCCGGTATAAAGCACAAGCATCACAAGAAATTATTCCATCCGTTAACGGGACTCTGTCTAGTGAGAAAGTCAACGTGCCATGAGTCCGAGCTCACGTTAGGTCCATGCACAAAGGACGAACCGTGGAGCTATTCTCATGGAGGCACACTTGAGATCAAAGGCGGTCACAAATCTTGCGTAGATGGCGAAACGGCGGTAGGGAAAAGTGTGAAACTTGGCACGAAATGCACAAAGATTAAGCGAATATCGGCCACAAAGATGCATTTTTCGTTCAAGACTAATGATGGTTCGTTGGTATGCTTAGACGTGGATTCAAATAACAATGTTGTTGCTAATCCTTGCAAGTGTTTGACCGGAGATGTTAGTTGTGAACCTGCAAGCCAGTGGTTCAAAATCTTCTGAGTTATACTGAGAACAAAAGTGCTTAGAATAAACGTCTAACTAGTATTAGTGAATTGATTAGTTATTTTTCTTTTCGGGAATAAAATCCGATGGTTTTTAGTAATTTTGAAGTTTGGCGTTCGGTGAGTTGTTTGAGTATTTCCAATTTTCCATCATAAGATCAAGCGGAAGCGAGTCTAAGTTTAGGTTTCCGTTCGTAAGCTTCGTCCCCTGTGTTTCCATGGTAAGAGAAGAAACGATGACGATTTGTATCTAATATGCAAACGTGCTGCCGTTTTGGAGTGTTCGATCGATGAAAGGTTGACGTTTTGTGAGGGCCGAAACGGCGCCAATCGTGAAAATACGATCTTCCCATGTTTTTTTTCTCACAGCTACTAGTTCCTTATCTTACTGAAAATTCCTGATTGGTGAATGCTTTTTTACTATGCGTTAGGCTTTAACTTCTTATTATCTTCTAAGATTAAAAAATGAAAAATGATAGGATAAACAAACATTAGTTCAATTTGAGGGAGTATGCAGAAATCCACCTTAAAATCTCAAGTCCAAACTACTACAATATTTTCACATACTATTACAATCACTCCATACATGGCCAATACAAAACCAGTGCATACATAACAATTCTATAATACTAACTTACACATAAATAAAACTATCTTAGCTACTAAGCTTTATAACATACACCTTTTACATGATTCGCTTATTCCTTTCAAGACACTAATCATCAACATGTAATGCACACATATAACTTACACTACAAAACATGAAACAGATAAATATCCGAGCAATGCTTACATCTGATAATTCAGCTAGTGGCAGAGCAGGAGTATTAGGCGTTGAGTATACGTGATCTGAACCCAGTACCTGGCATGTATAGTATAGCAGCTTGAATCTAGTGATTTGAGTGACATCAAGAGCAACTATAAATTCCTTTCCAGTTTCAAACATATGAAACTGCAAATAGTCTCCACCGTGGTCATTTACCGGCTATTCAAATCAAATTCTCCTGCTTCACGCCAGTTTTCTTGTTCACCCGTCTCTCCATTCTCATTCTCCTCATCATTCAAGAAATCTTCTGAAGGTTCCTTCTCCTCTCTCTGAATGTTGTTTCCCCATCCATTCATCATCTCGTCAGGGTTCATGTTACGTCCTTGTTCTCCCATCTCGTGGCTTAGCGGAATATTGCTGCCCTGATTCCCAACCGCATTAGCCCTCAATGGGTTACGAGCCATTATCTCGGCATGGGATTGCGACTGTCCAGCCTGAGCTAAAGCCGCCATTCGCAACTTAGCCTCCTGAGCCTCCCGACCAGCCTTCTCCCTATCCATTTCTGCTTTCAGTTCAAACAACGCTTTCCTCTCTTCTTGTAACAAAGCTTGTTCTACCATCAACCTTTCCTCGGATCTGAATTCACCCATTGCTCGCTTTCGAGTTATTATGTTAAAAGCTAGGGCTTGTTTCTCAAAAGTTGCTGTGAATTCAGCAACTTTAGCAGCAATATTATTATCCCATTGTTGAGAGCGGGATAGGGCCTGGCCTGTTGGGTCTGAATCAAGGATTCTATCATCTTCTTCTGCTTCGTAATCTGCTACGACATGATAAGGTAACAATCTGCAAAATTTTGGGAGAACACGTATGTGAGTAATGATCAGAGTAAACTATATACAGAATGTTCAAACAAGGCAATGGATCTGTCTAACAATTATAAAGCTAATACTATGCCAATAGAACCTTTTTACACAGATAGGGAAGAACAAAGGTAATAAATGTTAAGTATAATTATAATATCTACGGAACTCAGTAAAGGGTCTCTTGGTTTAATTCATCTTACAATCAAAAACTTTTATCTCTCAAAACTCTTAATAAATTTGACGAGAAAAGATAGGACGTAATTCCACATTAACCTCAAAACAATGAGGACCATGCAGAGATGCCAAATTAAACTCAGAAAGAAAACAGGATCTCTAATAGACGTGGAAAATGGATCTCACACACAAACAATAAAGACTAGATAATGGAACTAATTTACCAGATGCAGCATCTACCATTTTCAGAAGGATACCTATTCAAGAACTCATGCTTCCCAGTAGACAAGATCCGGTACAATGACATGCTAAATTAACGAAAAGGCTAACATATAGTATCACTCTAATACCAAACTGGGCGACTCCTTAAGAGATAACAAGTCAAACCCAAAAACTGTGATAGATCATTAAAGCCAATCATTAATAGATAGATCACTTTTGATATCATTAATTGAGACTACAAAACTATAGTATTAAGTTGCTGCGATTTCGATTTCTTTATCCAAGATGAGAGGCGACTTTGATGAATTCTATCAAAAAAATATATAATTTGATAATTGCATTGATACTACTAACCTCTCGCAAGCGTCGTCAAGAGAAGAGAAAGGTCTCTTGAAATCTGGGTGACAGACACGCCAAGCATCCTGATAAGCGAATTGAAGCTCGATGTGATTCAAAGGCCTCATCAATTTCTGCTGCTGCTGTTGTTGTTGTTGTTGCTGCATCATCTGCTGACTCGATACAATCTGCTGCTGCTGCTGCTGCTGAATATTCGGTGTATGTTGTCCCAGATTAGGGCCAGAACTAGGATTAGGATTCTGCTGAGGCGGATTAATGGGTCGGTTCTGAATTAAACCCGGTGGCCGGAGATGGACGTCGATGTTGGATGGGAATCTAGACATTGCTGCTTGTTGCTGTTGTTGATGTTGCTGTTTTTGCAATTGCTGCAATAGAAGCATTTGTTGTTGTCGCTGTTGTTGTTGTTGTAATTGGTGTTGATAGAGGAGTTGTTGTTGCTGCTGCTGAGGATTGTTTCCTCCCAATGGTGGCTTCGTGTCCTCCATTTTTCTTGCTTTCTAAATTTGGGATTCTAGGGTTTCACGGGAATTGTTCTTCGCCGTGAATAATGATGGTGGTTTGTCTGGTTTAGGTGAGAGGAGAGAGAGAAGTCATGTGATTTATCTGGGCCAACATAATTGGGCCTTTTTGTAATTAAAGACCCAAGATGATATTTAGGCCAACTAAATACCAACTAAATAAAAAACCAAAGCTGAACCGAGAATATTTCGATTTTGATTTTTGACCATACAATTTCAGAAGTTTATTTATTTTTATATTTTTCTTGGAGTCTTCTTCATCGTCATTGAGATATTGGCCTTCAATTATAATTTTTTTTTAGATATTAACTAGTAATTGTCAGAAAATATTTAATATGATCCAGGGATCATCATATTATTATAGTGAAAAGTACATGAAATTACACATTATATAGTCGTTTTATACAACTTAGGAAAAAGAATAAAGATACATGTAAACCCTCCATGGACTTGCTTGAAACAAACGGCGTGTATGGGTTTACACTATTTGAGTTATGGTCCAAACACCATTTCTTTCAAAGATGTAAACGGCGAGTTGTGACCATAAGCCACTGTGTCTCTCCACAAAGTCAGTCCTGAATTTTACCAAAAAAAAGAAAAAAAAGTCAGTCCTGTTTCACACAAATGGTTGAAATAAAACAATGCAGTTTTTTTCAGACTGTGTCTTATGAACATCTCAAACTTGGATATATGGCAAAACAAAAAGCAAAAATATAGAGTCTGTGAAGTTACCAACCTATCCACGAGATCAAACCAATAGTAGCCGCTGCGAAGAATGACTTGCTAGTGCAGTTAACCCTGTGGAGGATACCGGATTATCGATAAACTCATGTACTTGCAAGAAAAAACAATATTCAAGAGAGGTGCACAAGGGTTCTTACATGTACAAGCAAAGGATGTTTCCATATCCATAAAAGAGAGTTGCCCATAATGAACCAGTGAGCCTGCGTCAGAGTGTAATGAATATATAGTCATTTGTTACTATGAGTGAATATAGCTTAAGCTGAAAGGCTTTGAATTGAGAAAGCTTAGCTTTACCACATCAAATCACGGATAAATAATGCACGTGGGATCATAAGTCCGTTTCCCGTCATCGAGAGCAACATTGTGATTGACGATAAACCTTTTATGTTGTCCGGGTTTAGGAAATTTGTCCACTGCGATGTAGAAGAACAACAGATTATCCAATAGGTAAGAGCATTTAAAAGAACGTTCAAAGAGAGAGAGAGAAAACGAGCCTTTATACCATTTGTGAAACTGGCATCCACATGAACATAAGAGTTGCTGTCCATCCAGATAAAGACCCGACAAACCTAACACCTTCTTCTGAGAGTTTCCCAGTTCGAGCCTGCATTCTTACCAGCGGAAAGTTAAGATGACAAGAAGAATACTTTTTCCAGATAAACAACAACTGCATATCTTAACAGTTGTTTTGAAGGATCTATAAGCCCCAGATACAACACAAGGACTGAAGTGAAGCTGCAATGCAAAAGATTCGGCATTTGGCAGTTAGCTGAATACTACATCGAGGTCCACAAAGTTAAAGAATGCAGTCAGCATCTGGAGAACAATTCAGTTCCCACACCCATGATTCTGTCAATATCTTAGTTTCCAGTCAAGTAATGGTTACATTTCAACTCTTGTGGGAACATTAACAAAGCTACTATTATGACAACTTGTTAGAAAGGTTTCGAGATAATCTCCTAGAGGCTAGAGCAACGATATGACTAAACAATATAAAAGCGTTACCTACAGAGAAAACTATAGGGAGAAAGCTTACCATAATTACAGCCGCTACAGCAATAGCAAAAGCAGTTGTCCCAGGCAAGATACTGTTTGGTACAAGGGGGACAAAAGTTGACCACATGATCTGCGATTTCAAATTCGGAAGCGTCGAACTAAATAAACATCTCTAATGCCTTTTGGATTGCATGTTAATGGAATCTATTGTGCAAACCCAAATTTTGAGGGGAAGAGTGTAGCAAAGAGAGATTACTTGAGGAAGAACGGAGAGTCCACCAATAGTGATTAAGTCTTCCCACAGTTGCCACACAGTTTTGCTAAGCTTACCAAAATAGAACAAACAGTTGACTATGAGACCAATCGTGACAACGGCTGAAGTAGCAACAAAATACTGCATAGGCATTGCTTGAGCCATTGTGAGCTGTGCAAGCACAATGTGAGTAGAGACGACTCCCAGTGTTTGCACCACAGCTGCTTCTTTTTCTCTCTTCTTTGCAAAATATGAAAGCAACGAAAGGTTTCCTAACAAACCAGTCAACATCCCCTGTATTCGAAATGTGCAGTTTCAGAATCCGTAAGAAGAGAATATGATAATATGCAATCAACCTTATCATTTCTATAAAATTTTCAAAAACTTGTTAAGAGACGAAATCAAAGTGATCGTGTGTCCATAATTAGAGTGAGATTGATGGATCAAGATGTTGTACCAGCCATGGGACAGCTGAAAGGGCTGTATTGTTTCCCGCCAAAAGATTCTGGGCATTGAGGATAATCTGTGGCAATTGGAGCATAAGAAATGGAATGTTTGCTCCACCGGAGAACTTGGACGTCCATGAATCCCATACTTGGTATTCCTTAAGTTTCCCCAAAGCTGGAGGACCCTTTGAGAAAAACCCCCAAAAGCAAAACATTAACAAAATTTAGAGTTTGATTTCAGGAACCAAGAGATCCCATAAGTAAAATTGTGAGAACAATTGGACCAACTCATCAGAACAAGTTTGTCTCAGTATAAAACCTGGAAGAGACATTGTTCACTCGTTAAATGCAATTCATAGGCTCAAAAGTTAAACCTTACCTGCTGATTCTCGTGAGGAAGGTCCGAGTCCGAGTCAATTGCACGAACAGGAACGAGTCGGCGAGTCGAAACAATGGGATTCCGCAGACTCAGACCTAAGCCACGATAGCCATTGACGCCGGAAGCAGAGGTAGCACCAAAGACAGACGTACGCTTCAGAGGCAGGCGAGAGAGGCGGGTCGGAGAACTCGGGAGAATCAGTAAGCGGTCACCACCGAGAGACGCCGCGATGGATTGAGCTTCCATGGGAATGGGAAGAATTATTATTGCTCTTGGTTGGAACAGAGAGAGAGAGAGACGAAGGAAGGGTATATCAGTGAAATCAAAGAGACTGTTCTTGGCAAGACAAAGGAAGAGATGCCACGTGGATATTACTATCGTAAATTGTAGCCTCTATGCTCTATCACATGTGCTACTTTGTTTGTATTGATCCTAGATTTTCTTCTTTTCTTCAGCTTCAATCGTTATTAAATTTATTTAGTTTATTGCAAATTTAGTAGTACTATTTAATACGGTTTCGAGTTTCCTCTATTTTCTGTAACCAATTTTACAACCAATCAAATACATATTCGATTGTACTATTTTTTATTTTTAAAGGTTTACAGAGAAGACGTATACAAATGTTATACATAGAGAGATAGAGACAATACTAAAATAGTGTGAAAAAAAAAAAAAAAAAAAAAAAAAAAAGACAATACTAAAATAGTGAGACTGAGACACAAGTGGTGTTACAGAAGACAAAAAAAAACATGTCAAAAAGGAGGAGGAAAAAATCGAATATCTTAAGAATGGCTTGAAAAGCCCATATAGCTTTCGCTAAAAAAATTAAGCCCATCATAACTCTATTGTGTTGTGTAGCCCGTTTTAACGTATTTTACCAATAACATTTTTCTTCTCAACAGCTACAAAAAAATCCAAGTCTCAGCCTTTGAATCTTCATCTGCTCGTCCGATAATCTCCAGAGAGAAACAGAAATAAACTAACATCGCTCCACTCGCCTGAATTTCGTTACCTCTTTAGCGTCTCCAATGGAAGGTAGAATCTCGTTAATCATTTACTTATATGACTTTCACTCTTCATAACTCGATCTCGTAACTTCGATTGTGTCAATGATTTGCTTCCAAAGTTGGATCCAGTAAATTTCCTAGTGTTTTGTTGTTGTCGGAGTTTGATTCAGTTCGATGATTAGTCTTATTCATTTTATAGTTTTCTGATGAAAATATAGTTTTCCTTTTTGCATCATAACGAATCACTGATGATCAAACTTGGTAGCTTCTTACATAATCTCACCTTTTTTATCCATCAACTGTGCATTTGTTGACTTGAAAATTTTCAGCAAGTTTTTTTTTTTTTGAAATTTGAGCATAAGTTCGGTTTTTTTTTCAGGGAAAGTTTTACAAAACTTTAATGTAGTACAGAGCTGCTACCAACAAAATAAGCAGTTTAAGATACGATACCAAAGAGAACCTGACCCATACATGTCTGCTTTACTTCCCTGTCCAAGAGGGAAGCTGGCATTGAACCTCAACTCTTCCATGCGTGCCCACTCTTTGTCTAAATACCAGACTCCTATTTCAAAGCAAACAACTTTTTACTGCAATGGTCCGTTTCTAGAACTTTTGTTATTAAGGTTTAGATGAAGGAACAGGCTTCAGCTTCCTTTTGCTTTGATTCTTTGGTTTTTCTTTTCGGCATCAACACTTTTATAGCTTTGCATTTGTGTATTGTTTTCCCTATGTTGCTTGGCAAGGAGATGTGTTGTTTCTCAGATCTCTTTTTCTTGTTTTAATGGGTGCCTTACCTTGGATCGTCTATTTGCAGCTTCTTTGTCAAGTGCTACTGTGCCATCTCTTGACAAAACTGATTTTCTTAAGCTTCAGAACGGCAGGTGAACCATACATCACTTTTTCAGCTAATCGTTATTAATCTTTATCTGGTCAACATCGTTTAGAAAGTACTATAGGTATCACATTTTGGAATGGTTCCATTATGTCTTTTTTTCTTCAACTAACTAAATCATGTAATTCGTCGTCTTTACCCTAGTTGTTGACTCACGCTACGTTTCATTGTTCTCTCCCCAGCGATATTCGGGGTGTAGCGGTCACTAGGGTTGAGGGGGAACCTGTAAGCCTTCCTGAACCAGTGACTGAAGCCATAGCTGCTGCTTTTGGGCAATGGCTGTTACACAAGAAGAAGGCTGAATCCCGGCGTTTGAGAGTATCTGTTGGCCATGACTCTCGCATATCTGCACAAACCTTGCTGGTAGGTATCTAATTCCTTGATCGATTGGACGTGTTCCATGTGGCAATAGTCAAAACTTTAATTTTCTTACCTCTAAGTGATAATTTTTCTCTTTACTCTCAATTTTAGCCCATGACTGTTTTGACTTCTGGAAACACCATGTCTTTATGCAATGATAAGTAATTCTTCCACTGGCGATTCCATTTTTTATTTTGTAGGAGGTGGTTTCTCGAGGTCTTGGTGTTTCTGGATTAGATGTTGTTCAGTTCGGGTGAGTGATGACTAGCCTTTGTTCTTGTGGAATATTCAATTTATACTTTTTCCTCAGTTGACGTAAATGAGAAATTCATTGTATTGTAACAGCCACGTGTAGCAAAATTATATTCATACTTCTAACTGGAAGCAATGCAACAGTCAAGAATTTTGATAACTCTCTCGAATGTAGTGTTGCTGGATGGTTGTCTAAAGCACATTTCGTATATAACTTATGGAAGCACATCTCCTGAATATTGTGTTAATTTTATTTTATTTTTTGCAGATTAGCATCAACACCAGCAATGTTTAATAGCACATTGACTGAAGATGAATCATTCTTGTGCCCTGCTGATGGGGCTATCATGATAACAGGTAAGTTGTTGATCTATTTTCATGAAACTAGTTATTCTCTAAATAGTAGTAGTTATCAGTTAGTGATATTTTCCCAATTTGTACTTCATATGGCATTGTGCTTTTATTTTGAGCAGCAAGCCATCTTCCTTACAACAGGAATGGTTTCAAGTTCTTTACCAGTGATGGAGGGCTTGGGAAGGCTGATATAAAAAACATTTTGGAGCGAGCTGCAGATATTTACAAGAATCTTTCTGATGAAAGAAGATCACAAAGAGAAATTTCTTCTACTAAAAAGGTCGACTACATGTCAGTATACACTTCTGGTCTTGTAAAGGCAGTTCGGAAAGCAGCAGGAGATTTAGGTACTACTCCTTTGAGATATTTGTTTTTTCAGGAATGCTTGTAGCATAAATAATAAAGTTCTGAACTTCCATTTCTGCTAATATGTCAACCTTAACTTTATGGCGTTTCTGACTCTTAGAGAAACCTCTAGAGGGATTCCATATAGTTGTTGATGCTGGAAATGGAGCTGGAGGATTTTTTGCGGTAAGTCCATTGCTCACGTTTTTACTTTCAGTTGTAGGTGATAGGACTCAAACTATTGTTCGTTCAGGCAGTTTGTTGTTTTATCCCAACTATTTTATAGACCTGTCCGCAGTTGATTTTTTCTTCATCTGAAACCTGACAGGCCAAGGTACTTGAGCCTTTAGGAGCAATTACTTCTGGCAGTCAATTTCTGGAACCAGATGGTAATATCTATGCGTATGAGTATATATTGGCCTATTGTGATTTATAGTTACTCAAACCTTTTGGAATTTGGACATCAGGTATGTTTCCAAATCATATCCCTAATCCAGAAGATAAGTCAGCAATGGAAGCTATCACCAAGGCTGTTCTTGATAATAAGGCTGATTTGGGTATCATCTTTGATACTGATGTTGATAGGTATTAACTGCAGCTATCTCTGTTACTTAGGATAATTTGTTAGATTGCCTCTTACAAACAATTTTATGAAGGTCTGCTGCTGTGGATTCAACTGGCCGTGAGTTCAACCGAAATCGTCTTATTGCCTTGCTTTCAGCCATTGTTCTAGAGGAAGTGAGATATGCTCTAACCATTTCACAACAACCTTGACTGGGTATCACATGTATTGTATAAATTTTTGTGTCCTGATGTTTTTTCCTTGTTCATCCAGCACCCTGGCACAACTATTGTTACGGACAGCGTCACTTCGGATGGCTTGACCTCATTCATTGAGAACAAGCTCGGTATAACAATTTACCACCAGGTTGTTTTGTTTCTCTTTGAATTTTTCACTGAACCAAACTTGTTTTAGGCGGAAAGCATCACAGGTTCAAAAGAGGCTACAAGAACGTCATCGATGAAGCTATTCGCTTGGTAATAAATCTCAATGATCATATATTTCGAGAACTCATGCTTTGGTGACAGTTGTTGTTAGATTTTAAGTTGTGCTAGACTTGATAACAGTGTCTAAGAGTGTTGAGTGTAGAAAAGGTTATAGTATTAAGTTGCTTTTGAGTTAACAGAGAATCTATACATTGTGACAGAAAAAAGCTTACTCCTCCTTATGGACAGTTGATATTTCTTATCTGAAAATATAAGTTGTGATGTGATGGCAGAACTCGGTTGGAGAAGAATCACATCTGGCTATAGAAACCAGTGGTCATGGAGCCCTAAAAGAAAACCATTGGCTCGATGATGGGGCCTATCTCATGGTTAGCTTGTTTTCTCAGTTACATGATTGCCGTGGTTTGAAGGAAAAAGCAAAAAAGAGACTAAAGTTTGCCATTTGCAGGTAAAAATCTTGAATAAACTGGCTGCAGCCCGAGCTGCTGGTGAAGGAAGTGGCAGCAAAGTTTTAACAGATCTTGTTGAAGGTCTGGAGGAACCCAAAGTGGCTTTAGAACTGAGGCTTAAAATCGACAAGAATCACCCCGACCTTGAAGGAAGGTATGATTGATGATTTTCTTCAGTTCTTGACTACTTTTTTTATTGCATTTCACTAACCACTGAAAACTGTAGAGATTTCCGAGAGTATGGAGAGAAGGTCCTGCAACACTTGTCAAACTCAATAGAAACAAATCCAAATCTGAAAAGAGCTCCAGTTAACTACGAAGGGGTGAGTGTTAGATATATAAGAGCTCCCTAAAATCTGCCTCCACTACATAGTTATAAATCTCTTCATCCCCTTTTGAAAAAATATATAGATCCGCGTTTCTGGATTTGGTGGATGGTTTCTTCTCAGACTTTCTCTTCACGATCCTGTTCTTCCCCTTAACATCGAGGTAAACGTATTTATAAAGCTTGACTTAGTTTTGGTAGCCAAACTCACACTCGAATTCTCCAATTGGATGCAGGCGCAGAGTGAGGATGATGCTGTGAAGTTAGGCCTTGTGGTTGCTGCGGCAGTGAAGGAGTTCAATGCTTTGGACACCTCTGCCTTGTCCAACCTCACTCACTCCTCTTGAGATTGGTGTGTGGCTTTATCTCTGTTGGGAAACTACAATCAGCTTCACACATTGTATGGAACAATGTAGGTACTTCGGTTTCCTTACATTGTCGATTAATTTCATGGTGTTTCTTGTTGTTTACTGGTGGTCCAAAGACTAAAATCCATTAGTCTTGTTTATAAATATCAAAGAGTATACAACCTTTTTATCTTAGAAAAACAAATCATTTCTCAATCTTCCAAATCCTCCCAAACATCATATGCAAACAAACCCAGAGACTTTGAGTATCTTTATCGACAATTATTGCATTAACGTTATCAGTAATGGAGTTTGTTAAATTTGCATAGGTATTTATTTAATTTACTTAAGAGTTTTGTGTATTCAACATTTATATATCTCAACAACAATATATGGTAATTTATAAACAATGGATTTTGAATGAACTTCAAAATCTTCAAATCACTAACAATAGATTTTATTAAAAATATCAGAATATATGTTGATTTTATTAAGAATGTGAGAATTCATAAATAACAGTGTAGTTTAAAAATTCCATCTATCAATAACCCTTGTATTACAAGGAAGACTTGATCGATTTATTATGGCTCTTGCTTCCTCCATTGGATACAAATTGACCGTTAAATACGCCATCGAGCTCTTCCACGAATCTGTGCATCACTTTCTCCGGTAAACCAACCGGTACAAGGATTCCAATCTCACCTTTTCTGTTCTGGAACGAAACGTAGGAGCTAGCTCCAGGAAAATCCACGACTCCGGCCGTCCCCATTCCTCCGTAAACCGGTTTTCCCCAAATTCCAAAATCGATGTCTGCGAGAATTCTGACATCTGAAACCAAGTAGGCTCCGTCCGACGAGCACCTTGCTCTTCCCTTTGTCACAATCAGATCCGCAGGTGATAGCATGTAACCCTCCGTCACACTCGATTTAGCCTCTTTGACTAGTCTCAGAGCAAACTCTAACGGCTTTGTCGTTAGTTCTCGAGCGGTTGCGATTGCGACTGGCTGTGCAAACGCGTTTCCATAACGCGTTTCCGCCAAGCAGGTTCAGGTGCATAAAGAGAAATCTTAGAGAGCTCCTTCAAAGTTTGTGCGACGAAGTATCGCGGTTTGTGCTTGTGTGATCAAGCTTATTTGTGCGTTGGTGTTGACGTACGTGTTTGGAATTGAAGTCTAGGCTCAGGGGGAGTACTCTCGAAGCAGAACCGGTCACGATTTTAGAAGAGAAAGAAGAAACTCGCGATAATGTAATCGTCACGAGTTCCGGCGTAGAGAATCATGCCTCTATTCCTTCGGCCGAGAATGATGTGTCACCAGCAGAGCTTGATGAGACCATTATTGAAGTTGGACCTCCGGTACCTTTGGCCCAAGAAGCCGAAGTGTTGGGAGTGGGGAAATGAGAAAAGTTCCCATCCGTACGTTTGAAAGATTACGTAACGTACAATGCAGTGCAACAAGAAAATACCCATTACGTTCTTCCCGATCGTTCTCCAGAGTCTTCTTCGATCCTAGGTAAAACACTATACCCTCCCACTGATTACATATCTGATTCAAGTTTTTCAGCGCAACACAAAGCTTTCCTTGCTGCAGTTACAGCCGAACAAGAGCCACGGAGCTTTAAAGAAGCAATGAAAGATAAGCGATGGACAAATTCTATGGGAAAAGAAGTAGATGCATTGGAGAAAAATAAAACTTGGACCATAGAAGATCTACCGCCAGGAAAGGTTGCTCTCGGTAATATGTGGGTCTACAAGATCAAATATCACGCTGATGGGACAATAGAAAGGTATAAATCGAGATTGGTTGTTCTTGGTAATCATCAAGTACAAGGTAAAGACTTTGAGGAGACGTTTGCTCCGGTGGTTAAAATGACGACGATACGGAGTTTGTTGCGTATTATTGCTGCAGAAAATTGGGAAGTGCATCAAATGGATGTGCATAATGCGTTTCTTCATGGTGATCTTAAAGAAGAGGTTTATATGAAGCTTCCGCAAGGTTTTTTGCATTCTGATTCTTCCAAGGTATGTCGCCTTCATAAAGCTC